>JAUPMG010063183.1:0-13443 GCA_031762675.1 Pachysandra terminalis | reverse complement strand
GTACAATCACAGTAAACACACCACTCAAAGCAATCCACACAAGAACAAAACATACACAAGAAGCACTCAGCACTTTAACACACATTTGATGGATGTGATTCCTAGGTTAACATGTTTCTATGTTCTCTTCCTAGGTTTCACTAGACTCTAGAGCCTTTAGATTCACAACTTAAACCTAGAGCTCTAATACCAATCTGTCACGCCCCGAATCCGAGATATGTAATCTCAAGGACTTCAAGTATGACCTTCGGATCCAATCAATGGATGAGGTCCAAATCAAAAGTACCATCCCATATGGTCCATCATAATTAAATAAACATAAAGTGGAAGTGTCAATTAAAAAACAACCAATTACATCATAACATGTTCCGAAATTCAGAATAATATAAAATAACTAAATCATCACCATCATGCCAATAAGGGTCCATTACATCAATTCTAATTAAATAAAAACAAAAACTAAAAACAATAAACAACCACATGCTTGAGCCAAAGTCCCTCGAATCCAAGTCCAGTTATACAGCTCCTCACCCTTGCCTGAAACCTATTGTACGTAGGCGTGAGCTATGGAGGCTCAATAGGAAACCAAGGATCTATGCTTCTCACATTATCACAGTCACACAATATTAACTCACTCAATGTAGACTCGTATATCAGCACATGCTTTCCAATTTCATACCCATAATAATGATAAATAGTACGCATATAAACTGAACTAAAGAACAACACCTACAATGAGGATATGAAGATGAACACAATTCACGCATAGTGATGTTAATGACATACATATCCCTTGAATAGTGATGAGGATGAGTGCGAATGATGCTTCATGCTGATGGATGAAGTGATGAGAAAGAATGGATGCATGTGCAAGGTGTTATTGCCTAACCTTGTAACTAACATTTCCTTTTGGGAATTCTACCCAAGGAATGTGTCAACACACACCCATACTCAATTCCTTTCAGGGAATGCCACTTGGAAGTAGGAACTACCACACTTATTTTCTTTTAGGGAATATTACCCAAAGGTAGGACCTACCATAATACTTTTCCTTTCAGGGAATGATACCCCAAGGTAGGATTGACCATCACTCTTCCTTTCAGGGAATATTACCCCAAAGGTAGGAAATACAATAACACTTCCTTTCGGGGATTTCTACACCAAGGTAGGATTGACCATAACACTTCCTTTTAGGGAATGATACCCAATGGTAGGAAAACACCATAATTCAAGCATACACACAAATTCTCAACAGAATTTCCTAACTAAGGAGTTCTGGAACCCAACAGTGATCACTTTAGGAGCACACAAACTAACTCGTGCATATCTTATGCCTTGGTCACAAAGGGACCTCACACATGTCACATGCATATCTCTTGCATTTCATGCCCACACAATCTCATTCATCATAATCAACTATTTCTCAGGTAAAACCAATAACACATGATTCGCATACCTCATAACACACAATATCACTTCACAACAAACTGCAATTCAAGGCAATTTCACCACTTTGTTGCACCAATCACTTTACACACATTATTCTAGAAATCTAATACAACACAAAACCCCAATAGGTAAAAATCTCACTCCCTATAAAATTTTAGGGTTATTGGGCTTCAATCCCCACTTTCGGTCGATCCCTGACAAGGCCGAGACCCTCAGTGCTCCCTTCGGTCGGCCCCCGACCATGGTCCATTTTCCAGAGACTTTCCTGACACTTTGTGAATTTCGGTCCACTGCTTGGCTAGCCTCCGACTGGACCGAGACCTTTGGTCCACCCTCGGTCGACCCCCGAAAGGACTGAACCTTGTAATTCCCCAGAAAATTCCCAAGTTTTCCATTTTTCATCATACAACATTGAAATATCAATCAAACATCTGTACACATCATTTTCACATTATTTTCATCATTTTAGTTATATTACACATCAATGCACATATTTATATATTAAACTTGATATTTAGTCAAAGTATTACTAGATTTTCACCATGTTAAGATTCATGTCAACACACACCAGATTCTACATATATTAATCTACTCTCACATTCATTGACATACATAACCCATACATCATATCTTAAAACATCACTCATTCACCATTATTTCCTATCATTACAGCTCTATGATAATGGAAAGAAGGGGAATCAAGGAACCTGCCTGTTATGCTTCTTCTGTAGATTTTCAGCAAAGTAATATCACTCACAAGTCCAGCAGCCTCTTCTCTTCCTTTCACTTTTCTTCTTCTTTCTTTCTCTTTTCTATAGCAAAAACTCAATCTCGATCTTAGTTCTCTATTTCTTTCTTGGTCATGTACACCAAGGCAAGGGAAAAGGTGGTTATGGAAACCTTCCCATAACTCACTTATCTTAGTTGGAAAGAGGTTGAGAGAATTAAGCAACTCTAATGGGCCACACGACATGATTTGGTCCACTAGTTCTATACATTGGGTCTAAGGCCCTAATCTCCTGGAAGAATGTAAATCACATAATTAATTCCCAAACTTCCTAATAATAACATATAAGTTCCTATATCCAATTCTTATTACAATAACTCACCTAATCTGCAAATTAGGCCTATGGTCTATTATAATTTCTCACAAGGGTTGTAATATTAAATCATAATTAATTTATATTAATTTTTATTTAAGGAAAAGGGTCACTACAATTATGCTCCTACAAAGGAGCATAATAATGTAGGAGTAATGCTCCTGAAATGAAGCTCCTTGCCTACAAAAACGCCATAGGAGATATGGGTGTTCTTGCTGTTATCACAGCCGTGATCAGCCGATAGGAGAGTAATGATCGATTCTCCAACTGGAGATAGATCAGTCAGCACAAAGATATCCAAGACTATGGGGCTCATAGGTCCACATGGGAAGTGGAAAGTGCTGGTTGACTGGCTCCAAAAGCAAGCCATAGCTGCTATGAGCGTTTGATTCATAGGCATCTTGAGGCAGGAATACTTGATGGCCTCATAGAGATCAACTTTATTTCAGGTATCAACAAAAAATTGTTCCAATCTTTAGACCCATTGGTTCCAAGGAGGCAAAGTGTTCGACCATGATCTAATCGATTGACCTTTCATCTAATTCCCCTAATCAAGAGCAGGGATCTCAATCATATATTCCTCACTGCAATGGCGAGGAAAATAGGGGAAAAGGTTTCGAACACTGACTCTGGGGTATCAGGAAGGAAGCAAGGTTCCAAAAGAAAGTCTATTTCACGCCGAATTTTTGTGTTCAATGAAAAGGTAGAAGAATGCTTCTCCATGAAAATCAACAATGGGGGAAGGTCCGTAGAGACAACAACAGGGGTGACTGATGGTGAAGAAGGGGCATCCACTAGTCAGACTTAAAGGGACAGAGAGACGCAAAAAATGATACAAAGAGAAGAAGAAAAGAAAAAGACAGAAAGTAGAGCGGGATTGAGCTTAAGAGAGCTTGAGTTCGATAAACAAAATCACAGAGAGCTTGAGAGAGTTTTTTGTGATTGAAGAAGAAGAATCGGCCAGCTATTTATAATGGCCAGGCCATGCCATATCAGCTAGCTGAGTCGGCAAGCCAAGAAGCCAGATATGATGATGATTCAACAGCTAGAACATTAATTGTCCCTACGCCTTATGCCACTTGTGCGAAGCATGCAACATGCCAGATCAAGCATCTATGTGGCATATGGGTAGGAGGGGGGAAATGTTTATACCAAAAATAAACAAAACTTATTAGTGTTGAACGGTCGGATTAGATAAGCCTTAATCATAGATTAAAGGCTTGACTATTGTGATTGATAAGTGAAGGAAGCTGCATGTTTTCTTGAAACACATGTAGATAAGTATGATTACCATAAAGGTAATCACAATAACGGCCTCTTGGGGCCCATAATGGCTATGTAGGAGTCCACTTGGAGTAAAATATTGTTGTTCAAGAGACGCAGGCCCAAAGATAGGTTGCAGTTACACTTCATCGACCGTTGTCTTCAAAAAGAAGTTAAGAAAAGTGGGGCACCTGTCACAAGCTTATTAGAGAGGTCTTTCCCTCAACGACCATGTTCGAGCGCGGGAAGGAAACAATTTTAACTACCCACAATCTTCATCGTGGATGATGAAAGCTCAAGCATGACAACCGTTGAAGCTGTATAAATAAAGGCAGAGGCGCTTTACTCAAACCCCCTCAACAAATCGACAGCTACTAACTACTCAGTCACCCTGACATTTTCCTCTGTTTGATCTCGCCGATCGAACAACGTGAATCCTATCCGCGGGAAGCCTTTCAATTCCTTAGCCCCGTTCCTCCCCAATTCTCTTCCAATGATAGCTCATGTCATAACGGTGTCAGAGAAACGAGTCAACCGTGCTTCGGAGCGAGAGCCATTTCGCAACCACCAATCCCTCCTACGACATCTCATTCGGTCCTCACCCATGACAGTTGAATCGGTCCCCTTAGTTGGTTCTGGTTATTTTATTTTCTCTTTTTACTTAGGGTTCGTTTGGATCGAAAGAAATGGACAGAAAAGAAAATAAAATAAAAGAGAAAAGGAAAAAGAAAAGAAAATTATAAATTTTCTGCTGTTTGGTTGCAAAGAAAATGAGAGAGGAATGTGAGAGAAATAGGTTTTTCATGTTTGGGTAAATAGAAAAAATTTCTTTATTGGTTTCACTATTTGATGAAAAAGTGTACATTGGTTTATGAGATAATTAAACATAATTATTTTTAATCAAAGAAATTTTATTTACCTTTTTGTCTTTGGAAATTGTGTCTTCACATTTTTGTCTTTGGAAAGTGTAAGTTTAGATTTTATAAAATACAGATTGATTTTTGTTTTCTTCTTATGAAAAAAAAAACTAAAAAAAGGGAGAGATAGTGATAGATGGGTTTCTTTTGTTTCTGTGAAAAAATTAACTAAAAAACGACTTTTCAAAACAAATAAGAAAACGAGTGAAGAGAGAGTGTGAGATGTGAATTTGTTTTATTTTATCTTCTTAAACAAAATTTAAAAACTGAAGAGAGAGAGAGAGAGAGAGAGAGAGAGAGAGAGAGAGAGAGAGAATGGGAGACGGGTTTATGGGTTTTGCTTTTTCTGAAACAAAAGCTAAAAAATGGAAGTAAGAGCGAGAAAGAAATAGAGAGAAAGGGATATGTGTTTCTTCTGTAATCGAATTCATAAAAAATATGGGTTTGATAAAAGCATAAAACGAATATAGAGAGATAGGTGATAAAATCGGATCAAAGAACAAGTCTCGTTTGTTCTTTTTCTTACCAATTTTATTTAAAATGAAAAGCTTAACTATGAGAGAGAGAGAGAGAGAGAGAGAGAGAGCCAAAGTAATTAGTAACAATTACTTGGTAAATTGAGGATAATTTCATTGATTATTTTCATTAAAAAAATTAAAAGAATTTAAATACAAGACTTCTTAACTACTTCCTAAATTCCCTCAACTTCAACCCACATCTACACCACTTATACCCCTTTACAATGAGTCATAACTACATGGGACTCTTCTAGAAAATAACTACTTAGATAATGTAGGAGTTACAAACACATGATTAGCTAACTAATTACACGTCAACCTTAGAGATTTAAGTTGACCAACACCAAGTAGACTCCTTGAGGAACGTTAACACATCTTTGTATGTGGGACTCGACTTTCCACATGGCCTCCATGAAGTAGGATAATCCGAGAATAATATGCACGTAACAAACCCTTCTTCTTCAAAAAACCTTGTCCTCAAGGTTGTAATTAGGATAACTTTCAGGACCTTCTGATAAACTTCACATTGCATCTGAAAACGCAGTATCCACCCATTGAATGAGCACTTCAGTAACTGCTCGATCACCTCTTTTTACCATGCACCTATCCAGGATTGCAAATGACATCGAGATCCTCAACTGCAATTAATTCATCATCACCTTCTAACTCAACTGCTTCTTCTAACATGAAGAGCTTCCGTGTTTTGCATCTATGGCCAATCGACCAATGCTCATCACAATTATAACAAAGATTTTTTTCTCTTCTTTCTTTCATTTCTGCAGGAGATAATTTTTTAATAACATGATTGTTTGATCTAACCAATTCTTTATCAATGAGAGACTTGGATGGTTTAGATCAAAACATTCCAACTTCTTTCGATGCCATATTATTTTCTTCTTAAAGTTTGGACAATCCTATAGAATTAGATAAGTTTGACGGTTTGAACTTCTGAACTACCACACAAATTTCATCTTTTAGTCCACTAATATAACAACTGACCATGAAAGACTCACCTAGACCTTCAGTACAAATGGATAGAGATTCAAATTTTGTTTGATACTCTTCCACTGTAGATAATTGTTCGAGCTTGGAGATAGAAGCAATTGGGTCCTCAAAGCCAGTTGGTCCGAATCGTACTTCCAACGCCTTTGCAAACATTACCCAATCGGTAATGGCTCCGGATTTTTCCATCCATCGACACCAGTGGAGTCCCATACCTTCTAGATAAAAGGATGCAGTCAAGACCCTTTGATGAATTGGAGTTTGATTGACAGTAAAAAACTTATCTGCATGGTATAGTGTCACGAACCAGCACGAAAATCCCAATATCTGAGACTTCTGATTTATTCGCAACTCTCACTCCATATCTCTATGGGAGTGGATTACAATGGTCAAAACATAAGCGAAAAACAATAATAGTTCTAGTAAGATATAAGTAACTAATATTACCAAATCTAAATCTGATAAAGTCTAAACGAAGAAAAGTCTAATTCTAGACTAATGCTAAAATTCTACCAGAGTGTGATACCTAATCCAGGCTCTCTCTTCGTGACCAAGCTCCTCAACCTGACAAATCCTCCTAGACTTCTCTCCCTTCAGCTACCTCTTCGGCTAAAGATCCTGAAATTTTTTGCTAAAAAGCGTGAACTACACAACCAATAAGTAAATCAAGTCCAATATAATCTACAATTGAAGTAGGGCTAAAGCCACTCTTCAATGATATCCAGTAACAGTAAATATATGAATGGGATATCGTTAATCTAGGATACTATCTAACAACAGTAAATATGTGAATGAGATGACATAAATCAAGGATGAATGAGGTCGAGTCTTTATTATGCATGCTGTGCACCTAATTCACATTAATCACCAATCTAGTATGCAATGCAGTCTATCAGATAAGTTACTATGGCGTGTTTCCTCTTAATCCAGATCTCTATCCAGGATGTCCCACCAATGTGATTTCATCCCCGTAATAACGGCTATGGGATATGACTATTCTATGTGTACATCATAGCTCTATGGGTTTTCAACCAAGGAGGCACAATCCCCCAACTTATTTTTTATCAAGGGTCAATTCTGTGGTTTCCACCAACGTCGGTACGCCCTCAAGAAATCATGACAATCAACATACTACATAAGTCTCTCTCTTTGATTTTCGATCCAAGTTTTCACCAACGTGAGTATCCTTGGGTAAACATACTACAGAGATTTCTCTCTTCAAATATACATCCAAGTTTTCACCAATGCGAGTATCCTTGGGTAAAGTGCCCTTGGGCAATAAGTGAGTTTGTTGGGGTAGCTAATCCCTCAACTCATCATTGCCAATCTCCTCACTAGATGTGGAATTCACATCACATCACATCACTTTTATTCAACTCTTGAGATCCAAGAATATGGATTCAGAAAAGGGTATTGCTCATAGACCAATTCATGGTCAAGAGCCAATGCAGTGCATGCGAGAAGGTGCTCATTAACTAAGCATTCAATTTTAGTGTACAAGGTATAATAACAACCAACAAGCGTGTAAATCATCAATCTCACATATAATACAAGTAATAGTTTGAGCAACACAAAATGGTTCCATTGAGAAGCAACCATATAAAATTAACTAAGCAATCACATTTAATGCATCAAATGTGTCATCAACTATAAGTATATTGATCATCCCGAAGCCTAACATTCATATTTCATAAACATATGGAAATTGGTCCATGAAGAAACAAGTATATGAACAATCACAATTGAACTCAAATAACATCATACTTGATATAATTAGGTCAATCTTTGGTTATGTGCAAAGCTTCAAGTCAATCAGACATATCAAAGGAAAAGGATTTGTTCCAGGACAACCTTCATTCATACTCGGATTCATAATGAAGTAACTTCAATAAATGATGACAATCCAGTAAAACTAACATTGTTATCAATCTAATTAGGTCAAATTACGCTTGTATGTGAACTTTCAGTCAAAAAAGACTAGTCTGGGTGTCTCGGCGCACCGAAGTCAGCCTTGGCACACCGACCTGAGACTCGGCAACAATTCCAGTGACCAGATACTCGGTGCACTGAACTGAGATTCAGTGCAATGCTCGGCGCGGTGAGCAGCGTTTTCTAGGTTGACACCTCTACACTAAAAAGGCTATAACTTGGTGTGTACACGTCGGATCTGCCTCAAATTTGTCTTGTTGGATTCCTGACGAACAGAGGAATCCAACAATACCAAAGTGGATACAATATGAGCTTAGTGGACGTCTAGGTGAGATGAGAAAGTCACAGGAAGGTCTTCTGGGTGCTCGGTGAACAGTTCGGCGCACCGAGTAGGCCGCCGAACCACGGGTTTGGGTTATTTTGTTAAGTTTTCCATTACCAATCACATTTCATGAAAATAGAGAGTTAAGTAAACAAATTTCTCATAGGTATCACATTCAAAACTATAAATCTCAAATTATAATCATCTTTAATCAACTTGTCAACACAAAATAGGCATATGGAGATCTTAATCAAGAAAAACTTAGTTTTAATCATTTAAATCATAGAAGAATGATTTTGTACACCTAATCCAACCCTAAACCACATTGGACCAGATTAATTACCTTGAGAAGAATGAAAATGCTTCAACCAAATGCAAAACAAAGTCTTCAAGCTCTCCTTCTTCTCCAAGCTCTAAGGTCTCTCCTTCTTCAAGCTCTCCAAGCAAAACAAACAAAACCAACAAGGAGAGGAGACATGAGATTCTCTCAAGCTTAGAGACAAGCATGGAGACCCACGCCTCTAGCCTCTTGCTCAAGCCATTCTCACCCTCCAATCCAACCACCACAAAACTAGGCCATTGGATCAAAAGTGGGTGGGAGTTGATATTCCCACCACCAATTCTCACTCACTCTCTCTCAATCTCAACCACACAAACAAATACAAAGAGATCAAGACAATCATGTACACACATCTCATGTTTTGATCTAGATGATCCACACCACACATCAACACTAAAATGGGCCATGCTACGGTGTGTAGCACCAAGGCCTGCTAGGCACAACACACTCGATCGCATGGTCGGATCAACCCGATCGGCAATCCAACCAAAGGAAAACAATCATCACATGGTCTAAAATATAAATATGCATAAATCAGAAAGGTTTAGGTCGTTACATCATTTTATTTCCTATTTAACTGCTAAGTTGAGTTATCTGACCAACACTGCCTTATAAGTCTATTTGGTTGACCTGATCAGTTTTAGTGACTTAAGGAATTTCTAGTGCGTTTTATAGGATTAAGGATTTTTAGAGTTCTAATCCTAATTAATAAATTAAATTAAATTACCAACCCATCAAATTACCATTTTACCCTAAGATCTCAAGTTAAGATTTTTAGGGATTATTCATGTTCTTACATATAGCCACCCTGAATGGTCCTCCCCGTCATAACGTGGGAAATCAAGCCGTGTAGTACGGGTATGAATTCCACGTTCAATGTCAGTATGATGAGCATCGTCAGATTGCTGATGTTGATAAGCCGAGTTTTCACCACGTTTGCCCTCCATATTGGTGAGCTTATGATGAATATCGTTTAAAATTTGCCGTTGAGACTTTGATTCTTCCTGGAGTGTGTTAAGCATTCGCCAGTGTACATCAGAAGTCTCACTGGCCCATGGAATCATCCAAACGAGACATACGGGTTCCTTCTACCATAATAGGTTCGACTGCTCTGATACCTTTTGATAAGATCAGATCAAAGAACAAGTATCATTTGTTCTTATTCTTACCAATTTTGTCTAAAATGAAAGGCTTGACTATCAGAGAAAGAGAGCCAGCGTAATTCGTAACAGTAACTTGGTAACTTGAGGATAATTTCATTGATTATTTTCATTAAGGAAATTAAAAGACTTTAATTACAAGACTCCTTAACTATCTTAACTCCTTCCTAAATTCCCTCAACTTCAACCCACGTCTACACCACTTCTACCCCTTTAGAATGAGTGATCATAACTACATGGGACTCTTATTGGAAATAACTACTTAGATAATGTAGGAGTTACAAAAACACGATTAGCTACCTAATTACACATCAACCTTAGAGATTTAAGTTGACCAACACCAAGTAGACTCCTTGAGGAACGTTAACACATCTTTGTATGTGGGACCCAGCTTGCCACATGGCCTCCATGAAGCAAGATAATCCGAGGATAATATGCACATAACAATAGGTTTCTTCTCTGACGAAAAAAAAAGCAGTTATAAAGGAGAGAAACAAAAAAGAAACCAAATACAGAGAATGTCGTCTTCCTACGTCGATAGCATACTCATCGTTAATGGTATCCGTATGTGATACGGTTAAAAATGGTTTTTATCGGGAGGATTTTTAGCTTTCTTTTCTCTCCCAAAATCTTCTCACTTTTGAGAAGAAAATTTTAAGGGGTAAAAGACCAAAATTTTCATCCATTTTATTTTCTTTTAATCCCCAAATAAAACAAAAATAAGTCCTATTTTATTTTCTTTTCTTTGCTTTTCTTTCGATCCAAATGGGCTGTTAATGTATTTGAATTCCCTGTAAATGTTAATACTATCCGGGTTCCTTCTCTGTCATTTGAACTGAGCATAATTGCTATCTTAAATTGTTGTAGAAGAACCAACTCAAGAAGAAGCACTCCCCACCTCTTACAATCGCCTGACCGATCACCTTCTGTGGTGACTGGTAGCACATTACTGGTGCCCAGGGTCAAAAACCTAAGGAATATTGTGAGAGACAATCCATTTCTCTCTGGCACACCTACAAACGGTCACATGACCGACGAACATACAGAAATAGTTGTTCTTGAACCAACTGACAGGACACTAACCAAGCATTGCTTTAGGTAGATTTCTTTCCTTCAATCGAGAGAGAAAAGGGAAGCGAACAATATATATACTTAATAAGTCCTTAAAGGTTAGTTGCAGACTTACCTATGTGAATTTACCTAGATTAGTGTGAGAGTAAGGATGCTTCCTATGAAAGTCTTGACCGTTTTCTAGAGCACTCAAAAAACAAGGTGCCTACACATGACCATTAACGTGCAAAGCTAAATGACAACTCTATCTCATGGAAATGAGTATGTGTGATAGTCTCCGATTTATCTCTGAGGTCCTTGGTTCAAGATCTGTTCACCACATCACCCTAATAAACTTTGAGCTATTTACAATAAGTGAAAGTTCAAGTCCAAAGACACTTATCATCTATGTACAAATTTCTATGTTGAAGTCGAGTTTTTAAAATGAATTTATTGTCCTTATATTATTTTTAATATAAATGGTTTGAAAATGGTAGAGGATTGTTGGATATTTTCAAAATGATTTGACTTTGTGTTGAAAGTTTTTTGGAGTCTATTGTCTCACATTGAATTGATACAAGAAAGGTAAAGGCTTTATATAAGGTGAGTTCCCTAATGCTTATGTGTTTAAAAGCAAAGGGAATGATAGAGTACATCATACTTGAGTCGGTGATGCTTCACACCACCGCGCACACATGTGTGCGAGGGCGCTTGAGGCGCAATGGGCACTTTGTACTTCCTCACGAGTCGCAAGGAGCGTAGGAGCCTTATCTTTTAGAGTGTGGCCTAGTCAGACCGGGTTGATTGGATTGGGTTGGTTTGATGGTTCGGACCACTCTTGGTTCGGATTGATCTTCCGATCGGACACACATGTTGAATCTGAATGATCTGGACCGTCATATGACACGTCTGTTTGTGTTCAGATGATTCGGACCATTCGATCAAAGATGCGATTGATCAAAGAGGTGTCCACCGATCATGTGCCTATACATGATGAGATCTTGACCATATGATCAAGCTTGCATTTGTTCGATGATGGGTGAAGTGATACATGCCCTTGTGGATTTGATCTAGATCATTCGATCAAGATCATACCTATTGGTGAACAAGTACATGCAAGTCTATATATAGACTGGACATCTAGACCATTTCAATTAAGTGATTGGCATCATCAGTTCTCATATACAAAGTTTTCTGTTCTGATCGGACGGTGCACATCCGAGAATCATTTTGATCAGAGGCTTCATTGTATCCTGAAAGAATTTTCTCACTAACCCCTAGTGTATTTGCAATCTTGATCAAAAGGAGGGAAACTTGTCTAAAAAAATGAGTCGATCGCAACTTAAAACTTGTTTATTAACGATTCAGATTGTTCTATCCCTTCATACTTCTCATCCTTCATCCTTCATCGTTTACACAATAGTTTTGCACATCCACCAATAGTTGAATGTTCAAAAATGATATATTTTGAATATGTTGGGAAACCGCATGCACATCCACTCACTTACTAAAACTCATGAGAATCGGCATGAGGCATACCTATCTTTATTTGGTAAATATGGGAATGATCTAAGGGTCTTGTCGGGATCCTCACTTTACCATTGAACCAACGTTGTAACTTTGGTTGCCTTTGTTTTTTTTTTTTTTTTCTGGTCTTAACCACGTGGTGTCCCCACAGCACATTGGGTGTGGGACTAATCTACGTTCGGGGCGGGAGTAGTTACGGTAAACCCTTAGTTAGAGTGCTTCTCGTGGGATTCGAACTCCAAATACTTACCTTCGAAGAAGACCACTAGAGCACAGCTTGCTACCAGCTGAGCTACACATAGGTAATTAACTTTGGTTGTCTTTTTACCAAAAAAAAAAAAAACAAACTATGGCTGTTTATGGTGAATATCTATACCTAAAACCTTATAAAATAAAAATAAAGAATATCTATTATTAAAAGTGGAGGGCATCTGCCGCATTCAGTAAGAGAGAGAGAGAGAGAGAGAGAGAGGGAAAGAACGAGAGGAAACAACCACTAATTAATGTGCGAAACATCTCACCAAAAAAACAAATGTGCGAAACAGGATAAGTAACCAAAGGTTTTGTTACTTCCGTGTTTTTCTCTTGGATCGTTTCTCTTTCAATCACCCCAAAAAAAAAAAAAAAAAGTTTCTCGTTTAGAAATTCACCAGATGTAAACTCTCGGGCTCTAATCTCTCTAAGATGAATTTGAAGGGAGCTACGAGCTCCGGAGCCGAAGGAACCACGGATGCTTCTGCTCCCAGGAGGAACTCGAAGAAACCTAAATGTTCATTTTCTTGGACTCGGTCGCTCTTTTGTTTAAATCTCTTTTACTGTTGTAATTGCCTACTTATGCTTTGAATTCAGACTGTAATTGTCGCTTG
>JAUPMG010063173.1:0-13444 GCA_031762675.1 Pachysandra terminalis | reverse complement strand
AACACAAACCAAGGGGAAGAAAGCTTCCCAAAAGTCCAAATCCACTAGGGCTTCCACTTCTAGAAGGGAACCATCTCCCGACCCATACGAAATGGAAGATTTCGAGTCGTCACCCGAGTCAGAGCCAGAACCCGACCCTAGAGCACCCGTCTCTGGGTTCGCCAAAATAAACCTCCTCATGGAGAGAGCCACGGTGGCTCTACATGTGGAGTCCTATGGCATCTCTGCCATTCTTATAACCATAGGTTGGGATCCTATCCTGAACTGGGGTGGCCAAGCCTATGAAAACCTAGCTAGAGACATGTACAGTTACATCACTGTACCGGACCTGGAGACTTCCTCCATCACTTTTTCTACTTCTCGAGGAACCCGAATCCTCAATCTACAACTCGTTTCTTCTTTAATGCATGTGCCCATGAATAAAGTGCTCAATACAGTTCCCAACCTTCCTCTTACGGAGCGGGCCGATGTTACTACTACATTGTGTGGCTTTAATGTCGCATGGAGGAATAGTAATGCCCTCGCTGCCACCAGACTTCGTCCACCCTACCGCATACTCCAGGCGATCATCCTCCGCTGTGTTTACCCACGAACGAGTAACACAAGCAATCTCACCCCATTTATGATGCGAGTACTTCACATGGTCATGACCTGCCAGCGCCTATGCCTTCGTTCTCTGGTGATTACCTATATCATCAGATATTTCAGGCTCACCCGGAAGGGTGGCTTGCCATTTCCGTGCTTGATGTGCGCAGCTGCTAAAGAGTGGGGCATCCAGCCGAGCCAGCTGGACAACTTGTTGATCGAGATGTCCTTTACATTCTCGAACCTCACGCTGATAAAGCTACCCAGATATGCACATGAGCTTGAGCAGCAACAACCACAGGAGCAGCCTCATGAGGCAATACATGAGCCACAACAGGAGCCAGCTGATCAGCAGTGCCGAGCATCGACCTCAGTTGCACCAGGACCAGATTATGTCCCGCACCGAGGATAGTCTATGGAGGCGAGGCTCATAGCCATGGAGAGTGCTAACTATAGGGAACATATGAGGACGAGGGCGGCTGTTACAATGGTTACAACGGAGCAGCGTAGGACTCGGCGACAGATGTCTCGATTGCAGAGGACTGTAGATGCCACAATACGATTTCAACAGGATACCTTTGGCTGCGGTCGCGTTGCGGATGAAGCACTTCTTGCCAGCATGCCACCAGCACCTCCTCCAGCGAGCAGGCGATAGCTGTATCCCTGTTCTGCCCTTGTCTATGTAGCATCTGTCTTCTTTGTTTATGTTTCCTAGATGTACCCGACTTTATTTATTTCTCTTGTAGTCGTCTTTGTACTGAGCGGGAGGTAGGGGACGAAATTCTTTTAAGGGGGTTAGACAATAATGACCCAAAACTTAACTCCAACTAATTAGGGTTAATGATGAGGCAAACCTCAAAATAATTAAACTAAATCCACTAATAGCTTAGGGATTATGCCATTAAACCCCTGACCTCAGAAATTTAAGTTAAGAAAGGAAATAAATAAAATTAGGTAGTCAAACTGAAGGACTAGGTGATAAATTAGGGATTTATTAAGATCTAATTAATTTAACAAATTAATTAGTTAATATAGTGGACTCCCGAGATCCAACTGAACCTTAACAACAAAAGCCCTCTATTGGGACCCGCTCGCAAACACGACCAGGCGAGAAGTATAGAGCCAAAAACCCCATTTTGCCCTTGAGTGAAACACTATTCATAGATTTCCTATAAGTAGAGCCTTTAGCTCATAAAACACAAATTCACCCATTCTCTCTCCTCTTCTCTTGGGATTTTGGAGCCATGAAGGATGCTTGGAGCCCAAGAAGGATCTTCCAAGCTCCAGAATGCGCCGCAACTCAAATCCGACCCTCGTGAACACGCCCCAAGTTATTTAATTTTAGTGTTTGCACCTAGGAGAAGTTATTGTGCCTCATACCAACCTTCTCCTAGGGATTTAAACCCTTATATATGATGTATGTGGATCCCTTATCACTAGACTTATGTTTTTGACATGCATGATGGTAAAACCAAACCCTAAATGTAATGCAAGAAAGGGAAAAACCCTAGATCCATACTTAAGACTTATTAGAATCTAGATTTGACCATAAACGAGCCATCCTGGGAGTGAGAACTAACTCCCATTGAAATTTCAAGTTTAGTAGACCTTTCCCTAGCTTCGGCGCACCGACGAGGTCGCCGAATCTCAGAGACCAAAATGGGGTCTCAGGAATCGTCGTCGAAGGAATTGCGATGCACCGAAGTAGGTCGCTGAAGCCTACCTTGGGCGCGATGAAGGGTCGTAAAAGGAAAAAGTGACTAAACCAATTTGACTTCCTGTCTATCGAGACCCATTTGGACCAAACCCCGAGGTGTCAAACCAATTGGCACACTTTCACCTATTTAGCCGCGTCGAGAGGTCACCGAGCACCCCGTCGAACCACTCCACAAGTCCAATTGGAGAGATTCCACCGGGAGCGCATCTATCTTGACTAGGTACACGTGCTTAGCCTATTTCTGGGTCAGTTAGACCTCCGGTGTGAAATCCGACCCCTCAACCTTGAAAGCTAGTCGGACTAGTTGGGCCAAGCAATAGGATTTTTGGGAAAATGGGTAACCATGAATCTCTAAACTTTCTATCAGCTTAGCGCCATCATAACACACATGTTGAGATATATTTGAACAATGATATGCTTCCTTTACATGTGGAATGGTGAATTTAGACATATTGAGATACCTTTGCATGTATATCATGAAAATGAGATTGGATTAGGCACTGGGTTGCTTCTTATGTGATTAAATGGTAAATGGATAACGTGGATGGGTAATTGGTGGTAGTATTGGTATTGTGTTAATTTCCTGTTAATTGTGGTTAGAAAGACTTATAGCTTGGAATTCTACGGTATGTAATCGTATATGCTGTTAGTAAATTAAGATATATGAGTCATAATAAGTAGTAAGTTAGGTATATATATTTATATATATGAATATATGTGTAATCATCGTAATTAGTGATTAGGACTCTGTACTTCATACTTTTCGTTAATTAGTTATGGGACCGTGCCCATATGATTGATTTCATGAATATATGCCTATGAACTATGGAATGTTGCATTAAATATAAAGATGTGAATTGAATATTGCACATGGACCTTTTGGTTGTGAAGGCCTAGTCTTAAACCCCTCATGAGACAAGGGTTAGACTGACACATTGGATATTGACTTGAAAGCTAATTAGTCTTATGAGAGGACACTGGTCGGACCAAGCTGAGTGAGCAAACCCACATAGGGAATCTCTTCAGTCTTGAGGTGAGACAACTTCCCAAGGATCCGCACGTTGGTGTAAGCTTGGGAGATAGCTAGGCCGTATTATGCCTCTGTTGGGTTGTGAAGATGTATGAATCCCTAAGGGATACTGCAGGTGGCAGTAAATCTTTGTCGAGTGGCCCGTGATAAAAAATAAGTGGGGGAATTGTGCCTCCTAGGTTGAAAACCCTTAAAATTATGCGGTTCCCATTGAATGGTCCTATCCCCAAGCCCGTCCTACGGGGGGAGGGGGGATGATTTCAGGTTGCTGGAACACCCCGGATAGAGATTCGAGATTGCGTAGGATCATAGGATATTTCACAACTTAGACAGTTTTACATTTATCTTGCATTGCACGTCTGCGTTGATGTTATTGTCAGTGCGACTTGTATGAACCACTTGGCTCAATTCTCATTCTTAAATCATTGCATGTAGTGTAGGATCAAAGGCCACTGAGTATTACTCCGTGAGGATGGGAGAGAATTATTATTGTTTGGCACTATTGTACACGGCACACACCTATTATATATAATTCACCTTTGTACACGTCTGCACATTTTCTCAATTATTGGAACATGAGTGAATGCCTTTCAATGAAGGTTTACTCATCCGGGCTTCCAACTTATGGATGTTGTTTAATATTTCAGGTTCAGGAGCTTAGACGCGGCATGAGAAGACTTGGTTTGGGTAGCGTACTCTGATAGACAAATGGTATAGTTAGTTAAAAATAGATTTCATTTTATTTAAATTTGCATCTCCATTATTACCATTTGAGCTCATGAATACAAATGTGAATTTGTGAAATCTGGGATTAGTTCATATTTTTGTTTTACTTTGTGACTGTTATGTATTATCTTGGTTTCTACTGCGATCCCTTGTAGAATTGATCCATTCGGATGACGCCCAAACACCATTTGAGTCTAATCAATCATGTTTATTTTTACTGTGTGAGTCATTATAGTCTTAGAACTTTGGATTAAGAGAGAATTAGCGTTAATATAATTTTTAGGACATTCCTTTTCTTTTTATTGATTCTTTTTTTCCTTCGTGTACACTTCATGAGTTTTCCTTAGCGTTTTTAACCTTGGGGTAATTTAGGTTATTTTTGGGATTTTAATTAGTATAGGTACATCTTATCTCACTTTTGAGACTTTTCTAATGTATTTAGGGTTTTAAGGATTTTGAATAATTTTGGAGTTATTTTAGTAATTTTCTTTAGTTAAGAACTCTTCTAGGATTTTCTAGAATTCATATTAATTTAGTTTATTTTTAGATTTTAATAATTTGCCAAATAATTTTGAATCAGGTAACCGGTTGAACCGGGAGTAGATGGGTGCCTAACACCTACCCATCTCTCAAATAAACCCCGTTACCCGAATCTGGTTAGACCGTACCAATTTCACAATTTCGGTTCAGTTTCGTAATCAATCAATCAAACCGGGTGACCATTCACACCCAAACTCAATGGATGGTGGCGACTCCATGTTTACCCGATCGACCTAGGGTCCGGTCCGCCCAACCCAGGGGTGATCACACTTACCTCGGCTGATCTTCTTCGGATCTTCTTCCTCTTCTTCTTAGTTCAAATTTGAACTGTTCTTCTTCTCCAAGCACCTAGCTCCAATTATCTTCCACACACTCTCTGTCTCTCTTAGAATGAAGATTCACATGTCCCCTCTAGTGTTTCTATAGATTTCTGACGTGTTCCCTAGTTAATTTAGAGTTATACTTAGTTTAGGATTCAAAGCCTTTAGATTAGATTAGTTTAATTACAACCCTTGGATTAAAGTGTTTTCGATATAGTATGAGTTATCCATTGGTTTATCCTACTTTAATCCTAATCATATTTTAAGTCTTTATTTTTAATCTTAACCATTAGATTAATCTTAGATGTTCCTACGAAATCCTAACCATTGATTTTAGTTATCCTAATCTTAATTGGATTACCTTATCCAGTCTTATCCTATTTAGCTTAGGATTGATTAAGGTTTATTTATCCTTAGATTAGATTAATATGTTCTAATTATTATTTAATCTAGCTTCTTTATTAGTTTAGGATTAATCCCTTAATTATCTTATTTAATCCTAGTCGTTTAATATAGTTAGTTAAATTATGGCCCTTAGATATAAGTCATTACTTATAGATAACTTAGTATTTATCTTCTTTTAATTTCTAAGTTCCATTGTAATTAGAATCTAGATTATCCTTATTTAGTATCCTAATCTTACTTAAACTAGTTTGTTATTCTCTTATTTAATGTGGAATCCTAATATAACTAGTAGGTTTCATTTTTAAGCTGTTTAGGACTCCTAGTCACTTTCTAACTCAAGTTTTCTACAAGGCTTTTATTAAAAACGAGATTAATTATGTTTTAAGTTTAAGTTGTGGGTTTTGGGCCTTAAGCTCATTAAGCTAATTAATTAATTAAGATCCTTAATCACTTTAGCCCAATTAAGGTTTATAAGCCCAATCCCTTTTAATTAAGCCCAAGACAATTCAATTAAGCCCAACACTTAATTAAATAAACCTTAAACAGTATAATATGTTTTAATGTATGATTATATAAAGTTTTAATATAATGATATAGATTAGGCTAAGTATATATATAAGTGTCAAAGGATATAGCTCATCTTATTAATTTACTATTGTACCCTCGTATAAAAAGAATTTTCTGTTTCAGTTTTTCGTGTTGTTACACTCTATCCTCCTTAAATGAATTTCGTTCTCGAAATTAAAGTACTTAAGTGTTCTTAATAAATTAGTTTCAAAATACAAATATACTTACAATATTATTCAAGTGGATTGTATTTTTTTTAAACTTATAGAAATCATAATAAAAATAGCTTTGCATATAATAAAAGAATAGTTTTCAGAATTCAATACATACATTATTTATAATTATAATAACAAGTTTTATATATAATTATTTTTGGTATAATCATAACTCTTTTTAAAGTTTTAACAGTGTTTAGAAAAATATATATTTTAATCTTCTATTAATATTTCTTAATAAAATTACTTAAATTATAATTTTATAGCAATACCAATTTTTAGGAAATAAATCTATAAATAATTATCATTATTATTTTTATTTTGTTATAATAAAACAATTTTTTATTTAAATATATTTCTTTCTAAAAGGCTTTACTTATACTTATAATAAAACTTTATACAAACAAGTTTATAATTACAAACCATTATATAATTATATATACATATATAAAATCTGAAGTCATTAGAAAACATATAGATGTTATCTATAAAAGAATAAAATTTCTTACAAAAATGATCTACAATTATTCTACTGTTATTAATATAAATATATTTTATTAGCAAGTATTATTAAAAGATTTAAGAAAAGACTACTTCGTAATAAAATATATTTAATTAACATAATTTGAAAAGTTATTTTTAAAGGTTTAATGATAACCATTGTATAATCAGTAGTTTAAAATTTTATTTTAATAATTTGAGTAATCATATTTATAGTATAAAAATTGAATAGTATATTTATTATTATATTTATGAAAAGTTTTATAAATTCTTATCTTAACACTTATAAGGAAGTTTCCTAAAATAATTAGCATGTATGTTCATATAAGAGGGTCAGGGTATAAGAAGTGCTAAACTCGGTTAGGTTATCAAAGTAGGGTGTTCAGGGTTTTAAATTATTGATTTAGGTTTGCCTTTGGCTAACCGGCAAGGTCCCTGCACATCGGTCGGTCAGTTACAGTGTAGGCTAGGCTTTGGTTCAACCGGTAGGGTACCGGCAAGGTGCCGACACACCGGTTGGGCTAGGTTGTCTAATGTGAGAAGGGAGTTACCCGGTAGGCTCCCGGTAAGGTGGTGAAACTCTACTGGTAGGCTAGGCAGAAGCCTGCTTGTGCCCAGGTCAAGGAATTTCCACCCGGCAGGCTAACCGGTAGATCGGTTAATCTGTCGGTTCAAGGAAAATAGGTTCTGGTCAAGGATTTTTCAGTGATTACTTATCCAACCATCCTAGGGTTTTGTGTATGGTGATTTGGTCAACCTAATGATCATGCACATTTAGGTTTTAGCAATACTTATTAAATTCTAGTTAATTTATATATATAATTGAAGAAATCATATTCAATGTTTAAAAATTTATAAACAATTTTATAAATTCTATATTTAATACTTAATAGGAAAACTCCTAAGGTAGAACTATTTTAAATTAGCATACATGGTTACAACTTTAATAATCTTAGGATTTATATTAATTATGATTATATTAAAATAATTAATATAAATAGAATTTAATATAAATACATTATATTTTTAAGTATAAGGAGTCAAGTTTGTAAATTTATAGTATGTGAATACTTTATACTTTATATAATTAAGGTATATTGCCTCTACTTTAGTTTATGGAATGTAAGAAACTTATCTTATGTTTTATACTCAAAATTACTAATTTAGTTCAGAGAATATTAATTCTAATATTAAGTTTTACTTGTTAAGGATATGGTTGAATAAAAATATCAGCATGTATATTGATTTAAATAATTTATTTTAAATAGTAAATTTCAGTATTTATTGATGAATTAATTAATACTTTATTCTAGTATTTTAAATAATTTATGAACTATTATTAATGAATTAATACTACCTATCAGTACTGGCCACACATTACAACTTAAAGAGTTATGATTATGTGTGAAGCACTTTAGTTTCCCATAGTGCAACCCACCAATTACAAACAGTGAAAGTTAAATCTGTAGCTAACTACTAACATCTTAAACTAACTCCTATTTTAATTACATTCTATTCCTATATTTTCATTAATTTTCAAATTAATCTTAATAAGTGTTCGAGTTATTACATTCTACCCTCCGATAATCCCCGATTAAAAAAGGTTAAGATACTTACCTTTTATATGTTCCGGTAACCAATCAACTTTTTCTGAAATCAAATAGTACCCTGAATGTCCTTGTCTTGTTGTTGTTGTATCATAGCGGCCATCTGTCCCATTGTTTGTAAAATCCCACTATGTTGCAGATTATGTCTGTCCTCATTACTTGTTGCTACTGTACTCGTATCTGTACTATCTCTTTTGGCCATTGCTAATCAACTAAGTACCTGTAGAAAGAGAAGACAACATCCGATTCTTTATCATAAACTAAAAATCCCAGATTTATTAGTATTTCACACAGCACACAGAAAACATTGAAATATCGACACGTCGAAAACTTTAAAAATATCAGCAATCAAAAACTTTTGGAATCTGATTTAAGAACATGAAAACTTAGACATTTACACCACTTTTGGTATCAAGGTTAGAAAACTTATGTTTACAGGAAACTTAAGCTCACAGAAAACGTAGGTTCACAGAAAGCTTAGGTTGTGATACCACTTTTTTCACGACCCAAACCTAAAGGAAATTCACGTGGGAGTCCCTTAGGTTCAATCTGCAACTTTCACCCCATATCCCTATGGGAGTGGAAAGTAATAAGAGCCAAACCATAGAAATATCATATAAGACTTTATAAATTACTTTTTACTGAAATAAATCAAATAATTACTAAGTCTATTACATAAAAAACAATCGAGTCAAACACAGCAGAAAATAAATAAAGAAATAGCCTATTCTCATGTTTTAAAACAAATTCCTATTAACTAACTTATTACATAAATTCAAGTCAATAATCCATAATACATATTCTACTAAAATAAGCAAATAAATCCTAAGTATGTCTATTATCTTCATCTTGGTCTTGGTCTCGGTCTCCACCTTGATCTCCATGATCCTGCAGTCTACACACTAAAGATCTTGAAATGTTTGCTCAAAGGCCTCAGCTACACTTAGCTCAGTAAATAAATCAATTAAATAGTATTTTAGATTGGAATAGGGTCAAAGCCACTCTCCAATGATAATCCATAGTCTAAAACAGAATACATGTAATGGTGTGATAAACATGATATACAATTGTAATGCAATGAAATATGAATGCAAGTTCAGCTAATAATGCAATGCATGCTCATACAATAATGAAAGGGTTGATCACCAAGTGTGATCCATGCAAATACATGCAATCATGCATGTTGTTTAGAACTCGAATTATGTAACCCCTACACTAGACCAATCAATTATTGAGCAAAACATCTTCTCAAACTGTCCCCACAATATATGGCCACTCTTAGTAAGATATTCTATGTGCGCATCATAGTTTTAAGGGGTTTCGATCAAGAGGGCACAATTCCCCCACTTATTTTCGGTCAGGGCAATGAAAAAATCCAAGGCATTCATAAATAGGACTAACCTCAGTGAGTTTTACATAAGAGAATGCCAACAGAATTTCACTCGGCATCCGTTACATATTATAATACGCTATCGAGATGAGAACAATGGGGTATATTGGGACGCCCAAATCCCTCAACCAAAATAATCAGTCCATCCGAGACTTCCTCGCCATAGTATGATATTCTAATCATAACTACTTCTCAATTAAATCAGTACCTTCAACTGATGTGAAGGTTTGATGGTATGGTCAAGCACATGACCAGAATATAGTCATTAATGCAATTAGGCTATATTGTGCATGTGTAGTGATTGCGCACACTAACTAAACATATAATTAATATATATAACTAACTTATTTAATTAAATTTGAATTCAAATTAAAATTCTTGCATGAATAGGATTCTCCAGAAATAGGGGAAGTACCCTCACGTAGGGGAGTAGTGAGAGATGAGGAGATTGAGAAGGAAGAAAGAAAAGGAAGAGAGAACAGAGAAGAGAAAGGAATATTGTATGAAGAAGATGGCAAAAAGAGAAGATGGCTAAGGAGAAGAAGGCAAAAACGAAGAAGGTGATTAGAGCACGAAAGCAAAAGGTTCATCCAAAAGAAAAGAAAAAGAGGAGGAGGTTAATTAAGCAAGCCTTGAAGAGAGAAGAAAGCTAGAGGAGGAAATGGAAGATTATCATGATTTTTCCCCGTATCGGGATATGCAAGATCGCGACGTAGGAATTTCCATAGTTCTACGGTAGGCATGTTCAAAGGATATGATAAAGCTATAGAATAATGCATATAGAATCATGATGTGTGTGCGATTGAATTAAGCATGAAATTTGTGATTTTTTCCATGTTTGTGTGTAGATCATATCTAAACTTGTGAAATTATGAAAATTAGGAAGAACACCTAAGTATGGACTTTGATTCATGCAGAATTAGATGTCTAAGCTTATATAAAAGTTGAATTTTGATTATGGTATGAGAACTTGGTTTATGTTAGTGTAAAACATCATTTTTATGTTTAAGAATATTAAATTTAAGTATAAGGAAGTTTGGGCACGAAACCATAGAGAGAAAAATCATTTTCTTGGCTGAATTGCTTGCTTAGCAGAAAGCTCGATAGGAAGCTCGGCAGCTGCCGAGCAGGGCAATTCTCGGGACCTGCTCCCAAGGCTCGGCAGCTGCCGAGGGAAGTCGGCAAGAAGCTCGGCAGCTATCAAGCACCTGCCAAGTTCCAAATTCAATGAAACTTCATGGGAAGTTCCATGAAGGTATTTATAGTGTGTGTGTACTCTTGGTTAGTGTGTGAAATGTCTGTAATAGATTCTGTGCAATAAATTGTGTGAACTGCCTAGTTTCAATATGAATTGACTGTGTATAGTGTGATATATTATGTATTAATATGAATTGAGTGATTGTACTATGACATAAACTATGTGGCGTGAGGCTAGGGTGTACAATGAACTTAATTTAGTAAATCGTTGTATGTTCGGTATGTGAGACATGTATATACTTATATCTTCCTCTTGTGTGTTAATTGAGAATGATGATATAAGTACTGTTTGGTGATCCTTGTGTTGTGTGTAACACAAGATGTGCATGTTGCTTGTGTTGTGGATGTGAATTTCCTAACTTGGGTAGATCCCGAAAGGAAAGAAAGCAGATTTCCTGCTTAGGGTACTATTCCCTGAAAGGAAAGATGGCGGATTTCCTTCCTTGTGTTGTATTCCCTGAAAGGAAAGATGGTGGATTTGCTGCTTTGGGATGTATTCCCTAAAAGGAGAGATGGTGGATTTCCTGCCTTGGGTTGTATTCCGTGAAAGGAAAGATGGCTGATTTTCTGCCTTGGTTTGTATTCCCTGAAAGGCAACATGGTGAAATTCTCTACCTTGGGTTGTATTCCCTAAAAGAAATGAACATTGACAATGACTTGGTTTTATTGGCAGTGTCTGGAAAGTGTTATCAGCAGATGTGTGAACAATATTCGTGGCTTGTGCCTTGCTTTTATTGATAGTTATGGATAGTGTTATTATCAAGTATGTGAGTTGTATTCATGCTTCTGCCTTGGTTTTATTAACAGTTATGGACAGTGTTTGTAATAACCCAACTTGTTTAGGGGAGTTCAGTGTAACTAGTAATAAGGTTAAGTGTAATTAGTTAGCAAATACGGACTAATTTGAAATTTTTAGAATAAGCTAATTAGTTGACTTTGACCAATTGTGATTGGT
The DNA here is from genome assembly GCA_031762675.1 of Pachysandra terminalis. Classification (NCBI taxonomy): domain Eukaryota; kingdom Viridiplantae; phylum Streptophyta; class Magnoliopsida; order Buxales; family Buxaceae; genus Pachysandra; species Pachysandra terminalis. The sequence goes on along the minus strand of JAUPMG010063173.1, from coordinate 1,629 downwards.
GGGAGCACAATAGATTATCTAGAGTGCATCACACACAATCATAATCTCAAAGTTAAAACCAATGGCTGAGATTTCGCAGGAATAATTAAATTAATTAAAGGTCAAGATTAAAAGACAATAAAGAATTAAACTTGGACAAAGAGGAAAGATAAAATCCTAATCTAAAAAGGATAGAGCTAAGATAATGTTTAAGTTATATTAGGACTGCTATTTTTCCTAATCTAAGGTGTAGATTAAATAACTAAAATCTAAGGGCTGGGATTAGAGACAAATCCTAAACAAATTTTAACTCATAAAACTTATCTAAACCATGGTTTGGTCGTCCAAACCATCAAATTAAAATCTGGGTTGAGATCTGAAGCCAAGGAAGAAGAAGAAGATGTTCAAACTTGAACTGGGTTGAAGAAGAGGAAGGATTCGTGCGTTAAGCAAGGTAAGTAACTTCAATTTTATTTATATCTTTGATTTGAATTAGGTGATATGCCATATTCAAGGAATATGACATGCCACATCGAATTCAATTCAAATAAAACATTGTTCTTCATAAAAACTTGAACTTTTTAACATTAATTTTTCCAAACAAGGTAAGCTTCGATTTTGATTGATATTTTGATTAAGTTAGTTTCGGAATTGAAATTAAATATGAGTTTATGTTGATAAGAATTGCTAAATATGTTTTAAAATCTAATAATTGTACTTAACCTCTGTTTCTGGGCGGACCGGCGACTTGTCGGCGTGCCGGTTAGCCTGTCGTTTCACCCAGAACGTGTCGAACAGAGCTACCGGGTTGTTGGTAGCCTGCAAGAACCCTACCGGAACTCCAAAATTGGTTATGAGCCCTTGCCTAGCCTGCCAGCCGGCCAACCGGTGTGCCGGTTAGCCTGCCGGTGGTCATATATGTCTGAGACTTTGAAAATAACCCTTTTCCTAACCTGCCGGATGGCCAGCCAGTGTGCCGGCCAACCTGCCGGTTAGTTTTAAACCCTGTACCTTGTTAATTTGGCCGTTGTCTAGGCTACTAGATGGCCAACCGGTGTGCCGGTCAGCCTAGGTTGGATTGTTTGTTATGATATTTTGTTATAATTGATTGTTTTATGGAATATGATGAATGGTATATTAATTTGATTGGTTACATGATATTAATTGAAGGTTTATTGATTTGTTGGATTATTTATTATGATTTATCATACCTTATGCCTTATTTGATTTGTTTGGATATCAGGATGGTTTGAATCATGTCTTAAGCCTCATATATGGTACTTAGACTTATTTCACATCTGTACACAGTTGTATTATTAGTTAATGTGCACAACCACCTCACATTGCGCAGCATATCCAAACTGAGTTAATGACCATGTTCTCGTCATAAACTAGACCTGCCATCGGACTTCACCTATGCTAAAGTTTCTAATTAAATCTGAGTGAATCATGACTTGGACATCATGATTAGGTGAGGAAGTCCTGGATGGACAAATATTATCGGTTGAGGGATTTGCTACCCCAATATATCCCAGTTTTATAATATCGATAGCGTATTATCATATGTAACGGATGCCGAGTGAAATTCTGTTGGCATTCGCCTTATGTAATGCTCACTGAGGTTAGTCCTAATTATGTGACACCTTGGAT
>JAUPMG010063162.1:0-13445 GCA_031762675.1 Pachysandra terminalis | reverse complement strand
TATCAATCTCATTAAATTGCCATCTTATCCTAAGATTTTCAAGTTAATATTTTTAGAATTTTTCAGGTTGTTACAATGTGTTTATGGTGGTTTAATGCATATGATGGGTAATGTCCATGCTTTGATACACTGTGTGAATTGTAAGATGTGATCTAAGGTTGTGATGAAATCATATGAAGATGATTAGGCATTGAGTACCGCGTGTGTGTGATAGGACTAGAGTGAGATGCATAAGAAATGCATGGTGTATGGTGAATGGTCCTGTATGACCAAGTTGTGTTACGGATTCCAATGAAAGATGATCAGGTAAGACTGTGCATTCACTCATGGTTTTGTAGTGTTAAGTGTTAAGGGAGCCTACGGAGAAAGAGGTTACTGTGTTTTCATTCAAGATGGTACCTAGAGGGTCAGTGTCTACCTTAGTTTAAGATTCCCAGAAATACTAGCATTCATTCTACACCTTGGGTTGTATTCCAAAAAAATGGCAAGGTACGTTCATAACTGGGGTTGTATTCCCTGAAATGAAGAGGATATGTGCTGGACATTCATTGAGGTAATGAATTCCCAGAAATCTAATGGAGATGTGACTACGGGTTTAGGCAAGAGTTAACACAAGACAATACAAAACTCGTTCATTTCATAGCTTAGGGATCATTGATGCACTCTCGCACTTCCATGATCATCCTAGGTTCATTTGTTTACTCTCATTGTCATTACATGAGCATTACATAAGCATTTTCATTTCTTATTTTATTTCCTTGACTCACAAGTTTTGATGAACTATTTACTACTGAATGTTTGTTATAAATGACGAATGCTTGTTAATGGTTAATGATGGGAGGAATATGCCTTTGGTTACTTGTTGAGCCTCAATAGCTCATGCCTTCATGCGAAAAAAATTCCGGGTCACCAGTAAGGATTTGGAGTCTGGCTGTTGGACATGGGTGTGGACTACTTTCAGGACGATGTGATTGATGTTATTGCATAGATCTTATAATTTGAACTTTATGATGTAATTGACTTTATGAGTCTATGGATTTATTTTGTTTGGATTGATGTAAGAATTGTTGGTGATACTTGATTAAGTCTTCCGTATTGTTTAATTTACACTCTGATGTTGATATGTGAATGTTGTTGTTGGTTTGTTGCCGCACTCATGGTAGGATTCAAGGTGTCGCACATCCGGATATGTGTGCGGGTATAGCTTATCGTGCCACAGGATCTGGGGGGAAACAATTATGGTTAGACCATTATTAAAATCTTACTTTTGGGGTATATTTTGATTTTAATTAATGATTAATAGGTTACCATTCATACCTTAACCCAATGGATGGTAGCGACTCCCACCAACCTGCTCGACCTAAGAACCACCCGACCCAGGGTACTTCACAATTATTATATCAAGTAATAATATAAGCATATAAGATACATAATATAAGTATATTAGTTATAGGTAATTATAGGTTATATAATATAATGTAAAATGCAATTTATATTAAACTATAATTTAACTTATATAGTAACTACATAAGTTATAAGTTATAATATAATGTAAGTTATTACTTAATATAAATAATATAATGTAATATTGTATTAATATAACAGGGAGAATTATCAATTATCCCTACTTTAAGCAACTTATTGCCAAAAAGTATATTGACCCCTCAAGAATAACTTGGCAAAATATTTGACATTTGGTCATCTGTCATATGATAAAGGACCTGTTTGGTTGGTATTAAAAACGGGATTTGTTTTTTGAAAATGAAAGCAAGCAAATACCCAAATTACCCTCACCTCTCTCTCTCTCTCTCTCTCTCTCTCTCTCTCTCTCTCTCCTACTACTACTACTACCACCACCATCACCACCACCACCACCACCACCGTCACCACACTACCACCACCACCGCTGCCACCACCTCACCATCACCACCCACACCACCACCACCACCACCCCACTACCACCGTCACCACCATCACCACCCACCACCACCACCACCACTACCACCACCATCACCATCACCATCACCACCACCCAACCACCACCACCCACTACCACCACCCTACCACCACCACCACTAAGTGTGCAAGGATGGTGGTGGGGCGGAGCAAGGGTTGCACACCACTAAGTGTGCAAGGATGCACACTAAGTGTGCATGCATTGCACCACCTACAGTTGGTGGTGGTGGGTGTGGAGGTGGTGCAAATGTTGCATCATAAAATGTGCAAGGATGCACCACCTATAGTTGGTGGTGGGGGTGGAGCAAGGGTTGCACATCACTAAGTGTGCATGCCTTGCACCACCTATGGTTGGTGGTCGGGGTGGGGGGTGGGGGTGAAAGTGTTGTACCAGAAAATGTGCAAGGATGCACCATTAGGTGGTGCAAGGCATCCACAGTGAGTGGTGCATCCTTGCATAACCAACTTTGCAAAGCAATGACAAGAAGAGGTTATGCCAGGATTCACCACAAGCTGTTAGTGGTGGGGGTTGGTGGGTGGGTGGGTGGTGAGTGGTGGTGGTGGTGGTGCAAGTGTTGCACCATAAAATGGGCAAGGATGCACCACTAGGTGGTACAAGGCATCCATGAGTGATGCATCCTTGCATAGTGGATGATGCATCCTTGCACAATTGGTAGTGCATCATTGCACAACCAACTTTGCAAGGCAATGATAAGAGGTTGTGCAAGGATTCACGACAAATTGTTGGTGGTGGGGGGTTAGTGGTAGTGGTAGTGGTGGTGGTGGTGGTGGTGGTGGGGGTGGAGCAAGGCATGCACATCACCAAGTGTGTAAGGCATGCAAAAAAGTTTGTGCAAGGAATGCACCACCAATATTTGGTGGTGGGAATGGTGATGGTGGTGGTGGGGTGGGGATGGTGGTCGTAGTGGTAGTGATGGTGGGGTGGTGGTAGTGGGGTCGTGGTGGTAGTGGGGTGATGGTGGTGGTGGCGGTGGGGGTGGTGGTAGTGGTGGTGGTTTTGGTGGTAGGGGGAGAGAGAGAGAGAGAGAGAGAGAGAGAGAGCAAATCCCGTTTTTAATACCAAACAGATCCTCTGTCATATGGCAGAGGACCAAAAGGCAAATATTTTGCCAAACTATACTTGAGGGGTCAATAGTTTTGGTCAATATACTTTTTGGCAATAAGTTGTGTAAAGTAAGGGTAGTAGGTAATTCTCTCAATATAATATAAGTTATTACTTAATATAATCTAATAAGTATTCTTTTAAATTTAATTTTACCCCAAATGGCCAAATGGGTCGTGCCATACTTGGCCCATGGCACAACATATTTGTGCCACGCCCCTGCCCACTCCGACCCTGCACGCAAACATGTGTGGCTTGAGCCTTGCTGGGCTTGGGGTGCCTTGTTTTAAGCACGACACGACATGAGATGGTTTCATGCTATGTTGTGTCATACCGCGTGCTCGACCAGCACAAATTTATCGTGCGAGGTCGACACGATGGACGCCCCTAGATGGAACTGGGCTAGCCTATCAACCACCAAAACTGAAGGGAGGTTGGCCTAATAGTTGCTGAATGCCAATTGCCATCATTTCCTTTGGATGATTTTACTATGAACCATGCACCAAGTCTTTGAGCTAGAGCTAGCAGTTTTCGAATCGACTCACCAACCCGCCCTGACTCAATCTGATATTTTATATTTTATAATTATTTATTATTTTTAGATATTTGTAAACGTATTCATAAATAAAAAAAATCTAATTTTTATTTTTTTAAAAATAAATCATGTTTATTAAATATTTTTATAATATTTATTAAAATTTAATATATTAAATGATATTATATTTTATCATAATTTAAAATAAAATAAAATAAAATAATTAAGAAAATAAAATGGGTTAGGCAGATTCAACCCGTTTATTGACGGATTGAATTTGGTTTCACGATTTTCCAATCCGAATAGTAAATGGATTGAATCCGACAAATCATGTTTAAACTCGGAACATGTTCACGACCCGCCCGAGCGCGATCCGTTGCCAGAAATGTGAACCCTATACGGTACGTGGCCCCGGCTGCTAATATGCGCCTGATTGACAGAAGGGCATGTTAGTCATATCTTTTCATGTGCGAATACGGCGAATGATTTTCCCCGTCTTTGAAAATAGCGAGAAATCTTTCCACGCTTCTCTCTCTCTCTCTCTTCTGTCGATCATCGGGGATGAAACTAGGGTTCCAAAAAGGGTTTTTTCCGAGACTCTAATGCGAGATTAGGGCGAAGTATATTAGTTGTGCTGTTGTTTTCATCACTTGATTGATCTATACAAGAAATCTGGATTAATGGTCTCTCCTTTCCAATTGTAAGTCCAAGCCAAATTCCTTTACTTTCTGGCTTCAATTCAATATTTATGGATTAGTGGCTCGGAATATTGATCTGTCCTGTTTCATTTGTCCCTTTTTATGTATTCATCTCAACCCCCCCCCGTAGAATTAGGAGAGTAGTTTTCTATTTTGTTTATTGTTTCTTGAAAATTCCAATTATTTTGACTAAGCTTTTGTTGTTTATGAACACTGTTGAGATTTATTTTTTGAAGAAATTTAGCTATCATTCTGATTTTAGTGATGGATGTGTAAAAGATGGTATTTTTTTTCTCTTAAATGGTTGCTTGCGTTCATAATGTGAATTTTTTACAATACCCGATGCTGGAGTAGATAAATTTGGAATTAGGATTGATTAAACATGGAAGAGTAAACGTGGTGCTAAGTAATTTAAGACATACAGAATGTCTTTCAGTACGATTTTCTGGTAAAACTAAACCGTGTAAGAAGTAAGAACTTACTCATTTATGGTGTAATAGCAGTTTTTGATTAAAAAATTTTAGCTTCTAAAATCGTAGGAAATCAAAGTAGTTATTCAATTAAATTATGTAAAAATGGATATCATTTGAATGATCATGATGAAAGCTTTCTAATGAAGCATATTTTATTGAAAATTGAGTAAACTGGAAGATATTATCGTAGGCACACACATTATCATTTTATTATTAGTGTGAACTACATACCAATTAATTCAAGGTATGGCCCGAAGAACATTTTGTTAGTTTAAGCTATGTTTGGTACTCATTTGGTAATTCAGTGTGGCGATTCTCACTGTGGAAATCCACTTGGGAGTTGACATGGTTTGCTTACCATGTTACTTGGCCCATAAGTTAAACATCTACCTAACTTACTAAAATAAGGCACTTGGTAATATGAAACAATTCAACAGGCTCAATTCAATTAATTGTATGTTTAGGCCTATACTTGTTAATTGGGTTATACCCATGGATTCTCTAGCTGACCCAATTATTTGGATCCTTTTTAGGTTAGGATTTTATTATTATTTGTTAGAGTTTGACTATGAAAACAGTTGGGATTAGGATTATCTAGAACTTCCGTGTTAAAATTTTAATAGGATAATATTTTATGTTTTAGATGTCATTTTGGATGTAATTTAGTGTTTTTAGGGCTCTTTTAAGTATATGTATTAGATTATGACTCTTTTTATGTGATTAGTGTTTAGTAATAACTCTTTATAAATGGTTTATCACTGGTGTAAAAAAGAGGACGAAAATTGACTGATATTTTGCACAATTATGTGTTTTTGAGGTGTGAAATTCATCTTATTTATTTGGTATTGGCAAGATTCCATTACCAACTCTTGTTTCATATTGGATAGATTCCAATCTGTTCAAGGTCCTAGCAGAGAGATTCTGTTAGATTATCCTTTATCCTTCTTCTTCCCCTTTATTCTTTTCTGTTTATTTTATTTGAAGATTTTCTTGCATGTTGCATCAATTTTGGTATCAAAGCATGGTTCCCTATCATCTTGGTCACGAATCACCTCTATTGGAGATGGATTCTAAGCTTTTACAGCAGATTTGTGCTCAAGTAGCCACCTTGTCTACTCAAATTGCTGCCCTAACTCAGAGTGTGGTTAATTTGTAAGCAAACCAAATAATAGTGAAGACGACACAAGAAGTTAAGATTGAAGATTCAAAACCAATGGATCCTGATGAGCAGAAAATTCTAGTTGAAGTTCAACCCTTGAAGATTAATTCAATTGAGCATCAAGATGAGCCCATATTGATAACCATTGTTCCTATAAATGAAGATCTCGTATATTACGACTCTATTGGAGTTGATAAAATCAATACAATTTGTTGTAGGGATATGTTTTATCCTATCGTTATATTCGAAGGCTGAGATGTTCAAATTTCGAGTTTCAATGTTAACAATGAAGAGATGCAAGAACAAGCAAAAGAAGGCATAATATTTCAAGTATCTCATTCAATGGGTTGGAAGGCTACAATATTGACGCAAAACTCTAGGATGAGTTTTTTCTAACAAGGGAAGAATAATGTGGAACAATTTAGCTGGCCCAGTTCAATTAATTGTATGTTTAGGCCTATACTTGTTAATTGGGTCATACCCATGGATTCTCTAGCAAACCCAATTATTTGGGCCCTCTTTAGGTTAGGATTTTATTATTATTTGTTAGAGTTTGACTAGGAAAGCAGTTAGGATTAGGATTATCTAAACATTTCCTGTTAAAATTTTAATAGGATAATATTTTATGTTTTAGATGTTATTTTGGATGCGTTTTAGTGTTTTTAGGTCTCTTTATGTACATTTATTAGATTATGGCTCTTTTTATGTGATTTGGGTCTAGTAATACATTTATAAAGGGTTTATTATTGCTGTAAAAAAGGAGGGCGGAAACTAAATTATATTTTGCACAATTATGTGTTTTTGATGTGTGATTCCTCTTATTTATCTGGTGTTGGTGAGATTCCATTACCAACCCTTGTTTCATATTGGTGAGATTCCAATCTATTCAAGGTCCTGGCAGGGAGTTTCTGTCAGGTTATTCTTTATTCTTCTTCTTTATTTATTATTCAAGCCTATATCCAAAGATCATCCTGCATCACTTGGATACTTGTTGACTTGTTAAAATATGATCCCAAGTAGAGTGACGACATTGTTCTCTCACTTTAGGACCTACATTGATAAAACACCATTGATTTGCTTTCTTCCTCAAGAGCTTCTAGTTTTCCACAGCTTGTGGAACCTTAGCGGTTTTAAAGCTGTTAGCTTCCAAACTTGAAAAGTGCATCTCCTGAAGTTGGAGAGTGTTGTTAGTGACTTGCTTCACGATTCATTATTGTCTCACTCAACAAGTGAATGTCTGGTTCAGGGTTTTCATTAAAAATTTGGTCTCACTTGGCATAAGAAATTCATGGGGGTGCAGTTTAGATGGATGTCCAAATCAAAGCCCCTCTTTATCGAACATGTATGGATTCCCATCCATTTATCCTTTAAATTTGAACATACTTGGGGGATGAAAGTAAGAGCTCTGCTGCTCAAAAAAATCCTTTTTGATGCAATTCACTGATAATCTCAAGAGTTCATACGACTTCCTCCTGTTCTTTAGAGTATTTTAAAAAAATTCTATAAGAGAGAGTTTCTCGAAAACCCACCGAAAAATATTGAAACTGACCGAAAATCATTTTGTTCCAAGTAACTTTGATCAGATTTTCGGTCAAGGTATTTGAATCCCATTGATTGGCCTTTGTATGATCTAGGCATGCATTCTTTGAGAGAATTAGAGATTGTAGCTGTTTGAAGTCATCTAGTGCACACAAGTAAAAATCTAAGAGAAGACAAAGGAGAAGCAGAAATTGATTTTTCGATAATGGTCTGTGAGAAGATGTGGTGATTGCTTTTGATTCTCTTGGTAGTAGGAGAGTTCGTAGAAAGTGAAGGATTGAGGTGAAGCAATGGAGCAATGCTGTTAACAAAACTCGACTGTTAGTAGAAGTGAAGTGGAACTGAAATTTGATGGTTACAAGTGGAAATGAAGCTCGAAGAAATCTCATCGCTTTGCCATTTTAAGTTGTAACCTTTTCCATTTTGTGTGGATGAGGTTATCTAATATTTTAAGTCGTAACCTTTTTGTTTATGCATATTGATAGACGATTGAGAAAGTAATAGGAAATTATCATGATTATTCATTAAACTTACTGTTTTTTCTACGGTTTTAATTGAATAGTCAGATTGAAGATTTAATCTTCCTAATCTATATATCTCTTTAACAGGAATTTTGGGAAGTTTCCAATTCTCGATTTGTCTCTCAAGATTTTCATAATTTACTTCTTCAGAATTTAAAGTTGTTCGGTTAAAAGAAGATGATGAAGAAGACCTAGAAAGAGTTTTAGAAATAGTTTTCAAGAGATTAAACATTGAAATTTTTTGTAACTAGCTGAACAAATGTCAACAAATATTCTGCAATATGTGCTCACACACGCCTTCCTGGCAACAAAAAGCTATTGCGATCTGCGATTAGTTGACAACTAGAATACAATAAAATTTTCCAAAATGTTTTGAAAACTGAGGTTAAGCTTTTCTAGAAAATTAAAATCTTTCTTCAAAGATCAACAATCATCTATCAGTATGCTAAACTGGTTGGCTTTGTTAGACCTCTTGTCGCCCTCATAGACGCTTCTGTCTACGTAGCAGTCTGTGGTTTCCAGCCGGTTTGACCAGTAGAATACTAAATAAATGGCTCTGATACCAATTTTACGTGCGGACAAGATCGACCAAGATAAACATCAAACTTTATAGCTAGCTGGGGAAGATAACAGAACTTTAACAGAAATACTTACAGAGGAAATGCTGAAAAGATAGACAATTGAGAGGCAGAGCTAGGATTCTCAGAGTAATTCTGGAAGTCCACAAAATTCGCTTATGCCTTCAACACAGACACTTAGGTCCTTAAATAGACCAAAGGGAGGAAAAAAAGTTTCAAGCACTTGGACAGATGGAGGGCCAAGATCAAAAGGAACAAAAGGTAAAGAGATCACATGATACAAGACAATTGACAATCTTTACAAAAGAAAAGAAAAGGAAAAGCAAAGATGCTCTTCACGTGAAAGAAAAGACAAACCGAAAGCAAACTGATTGTCAAAAGAAATAAAGACAAAAGTGACAGCTGGACAAGCTTTTCTCCGTAGAGTAGTGATTGAAAGCCAGCAGTCAAAAAACGACAAAAAGAAAAGAGACCATTAAAGTAGGTGTGTACGCTGGATTGAATGCGGTCTTTCAGCTGCAATAATTGAGCAAATCGTCACGGCATGCGTCATCAATAACGGAGTTGTGGTATCACTGCATGCGTCATTACTAACAATATTGGATTGGGCCGAATGGACCGAGCTTGAAGTATTAGTTGACAAAAGTATTAAGTATTGGATATTTGACTATTGGATTATTGGACCATTATTGGGCGAATATTATGGGCTTGAAATGTCATGTCCAAAGGTAGGGTTGTATTGTGGATCAAGTGATGGGTTAATTGGGCTGGTAGATGTGGACTCATCGTCAGCCGTATCAAACAAGACCATAAGTTGGGCCTTCAGGTCATGAGCCGAAATATTGGGATTTTTGAGAAGGATTTGCTGTTTGAGTTTTTGAAAAGTAGAAACAGGATTATTATCAGGGTTATTGTCTGGTGAGCTGGGAGTATTAATAGGCTTTATTGGAGGATAGAGCTCAAGTATTTTATCAGGTAGGATGTGAGTAGTGTCACACTTAGCCCACCATTTAGTGGCAATTTGGCGACAGAGATATGGTGGTATATTGTCGTGGTCAAATGCATATTGCCAAGCCATGATCCATGGGATGGAGAATTCGCGAAGAAAGTGGAGAAAAGGTAATGGTGGTGAATCAAGGAAATTTGGATTATTGGAAAAGTAAATATCATATGTTTCAAATATTGGTGGTGGAAGGAATTGAGGTGTAGGCTTAGGTCCGAAAGTTTTCCACCATTCAAAGAACCATGCAGGAAATGGGTTAGTAAAACCGGGACAGAAGAAGATGAACCAAGAATGTTTGAAATGTTTATTCTGGAACCAGAATTTATTGAACCATGCATTAACATAATCCCAAAAAGAATAGGGAGTATGTACAATATTGAAGCCATATTGATTTTGATGGAGATATCTGAGAGTATTAATGTCACCCCAAGTATGATGGTTAATGATTTCTAGAATTTCAAGTTTAAAAAAGCAATAGTATGGGGATCAGACGTATTAACATTATGAGTGATATAAGCTGAACGGGTCTCAGTAACGATATCTTCATAGAATTTATGATCTTTGGGTCCATTGAAAGGCATATGAGCATGAGGTGGAAAATAGTACTGGGCTACAGTATTAGGTGATAATTTAAGTTCACGAGGGTCAATAGCAATAACTTGTATTAAGTCCTGAGGTAGGTAAGACGGCTCGGATGAAGAAGAAGATCTGGATGGAGATGGATTAGGATTTGGGGGAATATTATAAAGTGGGTAGTTAATGTATGGAGAAGGCCTTGGCGAGGATTGTGAAAGAGCCTTTGAATAGGTAGGAGCCCGAGAAGTGGAGCTATGGGCCGGACGGGCCTGTTGTTGGGGCCTTTGTGATGGTCTCATTATGCCCCTATAGTAATTCTCTGGTTAAAAAATTAGGAAGAGAGTTAGTAGCACCATTAATAAATTCAATTTGAAAATCAAATATAGAAAGGATGGCTTGCCATTTGGCAAATATTTGTTTGGAAGCTAAATTTTTAACATCTTTCTCTAAAACATCTTTTGTTGCTTTGCAATCTATTTTTGAAAGAAATATTCTTGGTTCAAAAGATCACTTTGAAATTTGAAAATTCATAAAACAATGGATAAGATTTATTTTTTAATTGTCGAATATTTAAATTGAGCAGGTTTGCATGTACCAGAAGCGAATTTAATTAATTGAGTCTGATTATTGGAAGGATTAATTTATTTGAGGATACCTCCATAACCTATATCAGACGCATTGGTTTCTACTATTTTATAGGCTTGGGGGTTAGCTATATTAAGACAAGGGAGTATTTTAGCATGGGCTTTAATTGTCTGGACGGCCGTAGTATGGACATCTGTCTAGGGAGGAGGATTCTTTTTGAGTCGATCATAAAGAGGTTTAGAATCGATAGCAAGGTTTTTATAAAAAGGAGCAATATAATTAAGGCTACCTAAAAATCGTTGAAATTGTTTCTTGTCTTTTAATTCGTCAGGAAATTTATTTGCGAATTTTAATGCACGTTCTATTGGGTGAACAGTGGATTGATAAATGTATTGTCCTAAGAATCTAACCTTAGTTTCAAATAATTTAGTTTTAGCCTAAGAAATTACTAGTCCACTAGATTTGATGATATTAAAAAATATACGTAAATGTTTCCAATGGGATTCTAATGATTTTGAATAAACTAATATATCATCGATGTAAACGATAATAAATTGTTGATAATTATTAAAATATCATTCATAATATGTTGAAATTCTGATGGAGCATTTTTTAATCCAAAAGTCATAACATTCCATTCATAGTGTCTGAAGGGACAGAGAATGCAGTCTTATATCGATCAGGTTCATGAATTTGAGTTTGCGAAAAGCCTGATTTAAGATCAAATTTAGAAAAGATATTAGCATTGGTTAACCAATTTAAAAGGTCTTGTTTGTTTGGAATTGGGTATCTAATCCATTGTATTCTCTGAATACAACAACAATATTATGACCACATGACTAATTTAAAAATTAATATTGCTTTTTTCAAATGGTTTCCTATTGAAATAGATAAAACTCCACAAATCAATATCACAGAAAAAATAACCACATCATGGCAAACAGCTACTAATACAATTATTGAAGCAGTACATCCCCCAAGCAAAACTCTAATGATTAAAGAAAATAATAGAGCTTCTCCTTTTAAAATCTCCATCACATCTGATCACGAAAAAGATTTCCCTACCAAAATAGAGCATTTATTAGTAGTAATAGAACAAAATAATTATACCAATCTTCATCTTCAAACCATAGGACAACAAACAGATCGGATAGAAAATTTATTACAACAGCAATCAAAAAATATAACTGTTCCAAAATCTCATCCTTTACAAAAAACATTCTCACAAATCACTTCCTCTACCTCTTCTCAACCATTAGTTTCTAAAGGCAAACGCGTTTTAGTTTTAACAAAAGATGATCCAAATATTTCTGACACACAAACCGAAACCGATACTGAACCTGATCAACATACTTTACCTGATCAAATGCATGCCATACATAAAAAAGCTACTTACGACCATATTAAAAGAAAACAACATCTCTGGCAACCAACTAAGGCATACTACAACCGTCCGTTTTTAGCCGACACACAATATGAAGATCTATCAGATTTATATTACCAAGGTAGTTATAGTAGTGACCATATTTATAACTGGAATATTGATGGTCTGGCTGAATATCAAATAATTAATATTGTTCATCATATGTTAATGTATGCATAAGTAGCTCTAAAAAATAATACTGATTCACAAGCCGCAACCATGATTACTTGTGGCTTCTCCGGCCAACTGAAAGGTTGGTGGGACAATGACCTTACTCCCACAGATCGACATATAATATTAACTACTGTTAAAAAAGATGAATTCGATAGACCACTATTAACCAATGAGGGTTATCAAATACAAGACAATATTTATACCTTAATTACTAATATTATTAGACATTTTATAGGATTTAATCCTTTATCTCATGATAAAATTAAAGGGCAATTAATGAATCTTAGATGCCCAACACTTTCATCGTTTAGATGGTATAAAAATATGTTTCTTACCAAAGTTTTTCAAAGAGAAGATTCAAATCATGAATTCTGGAAAGAGAAATTTATTTTTGGTTTACTTACTTTATTTGCTGAAAAGGTTAGAACTAGACTTAGATCTCATAATCCCCATGGCACAATTAATTATTCTGATTATACTTATGGAGACCTAATAGTTCATATTAATCTTACTGGTAGTCAACTATGTAATGATCTTAAATTAAAAAATCAAATGAAAAAAGAAAGGTTATTTGGAAAACAAGAATTAGGAGAACTTTGTGAACAATATGGTTATACATCTATTCCTTCTATAAAGTCTGCTAAACCTTCAAAATCTTCTCGCAAACCAAAACAATACCCTAGGAAAACTTATCCTAAAAAATCTAAGACATATTATAGATCCTTTAAACCTAAAGCCAAATATAAATCTAAGCCTTTTAAACCCATGGTTCAAAATATCGTATCGAGGTGGCGTATCGGTCGGCTCGAAAAAGATACGTATCGAGTATTGAAAAAGATGCGCATGGATACGGTGTAAAAATCACGGATACGGTGTAAAAATCACGGATACGGTGGATACGCAAGGAAAAAAGTAAATACATAAAACAATACCTATTTTTATGCAAAGATAAGGTCAAAATATGATAAATTAACATATTTTTAATATGATACATATACACATACAGTATATATTAACTTAGAAGCCAACCATTACGCGCGCTGGCTCATGGAAAGTGAATAAAGACCTCAATAAGTGTAAATGAAAGTCATAAATGTATTGC
>JAUPMG010063151.1:0-13445 GCA_031762675.1 Pachysandra terminalis | reverse complement strand
TATATATATATATATATATATATATGTGTGTGTGTGTGTGTGTGTGTGTGTGTGTGTGTGTGTGTGTGTGTGTGTAATTACCAAGCATGATCCTTGTGATTTATCGTGTTCACCTATCATACCATGATTTTTGTGTTGTAATCTCCAATTGATCACAATTGTACTGATTTCATGATTGATAGTTTGATCCCCATGTATAGGTTCAGATTATTGATGAATATGGTTGTTATGTTATATGGAATTCTAATTTCTTTCTTGATGATGTTCTTTGAGTGAATTGGTATGATATGATCTTGATTATATGGGGATAGTCCATGCATAAGGTTTAGTTTCAAATTATGACTTAATTAGTTGATTTTCAGAACCCTGAAAAGTTATACAGATCTGACCTATAGATTAACGAACCTATGTATATATTTTATATAATTTATTTTATATTTTTCTAAGATTCCCTTGTTCATTAGGAACACATCAAAACAAGTTAGAGGTGATTCCGATTAGTATTTAGGAAGTTATGACCAAAATACCAACTGTTCATCAAAACTGAATTGTGCCCTCTCGTACCCTCCGGTCCACCGGTGAGCCTACCGACAGAGAGCGTTTTTGTGAAGGATTTTGGCTACCAGTAGGCACCGGTCCACCGGTGAGCCTACCGATGGACTGCACTTTGGTGCATAGTAGAGGAATTTGATTGGTTTGAGTTTGGGAAGCGTGTCGATTGTTTGGTATTTAGTTTTTGGGAATCAAAGGTTGGTCTGAAGGCTTTAGCCTACTTGCAGTGAATTGACCTTGAGTTCCACAGCACACTTTACCCTAGCAATTAACTATAGACTTGACCTTGGCCGGCGGTTGTGACTCCAAGTGTTTGATAATTGAATGATTCGACTATTGTTGTGCTATGCTGAATATGATTGATTGTGATACATTAATACTTGTGGAAAGGATGTTTGTGATGGTATCCGGCAGATTGTTTGTGTGTATGGGCGCACGGGCAGCTTCTGAAGGGTATTATCACCGGTGATCCTATTGATTGTGGAAAGGATACTTGTGATGATGTTCCAAGGATTATTCGTGTGTATGGGCGCACCGGTAGCTTCCGAAGAATCTTATCACCGGTAATCCTACTGGTTCGTTTGATGGCTCGTCCATCCAACTGGGCAGTGATGGAATGGAAATATGGGTTCCTTGTTAGGGATAACCGTCCTTGGGTATTAATTCCTTGAAATGTTAGGGGTAACCACCCTTGGGTATTAATTCCCAAAAATGTTAGGGATAAGTGTCCTTGGGTATTAATTCCCAAAAGGGTTAGGGGTGACCGCCCTTGGGTTTAAATTCCCAAAAGGTTAGAAACAACTATGGGAATTGAGCCCGGTAGGTTGAAAGTTCTACAAAACCACAATGTACATGTGGGAGTTGAAGTTGAGATTGTGATTGTGATTATGATGTGATTGGCATATGCTAGCAACAACAAGTATGTGATACTTGACACCAGGTGATCACCGACTAGGAACTTGCATTAGATAATGCATTCATTGCCTAAGAACATGCATTCGACTTACATGCGTATCACGTGTGTTGTATCATGTTGTGCTTAGCATTCCTGAACATCACATCTTGCATGACATTAACATCTGTTTTATTCATTGTTTCTTAATATGCTTATATGTACGTGATTGTGTGAATTATACGGATGATTTGGATAACATGAGTTTGCCTTTTTATGATATTGTGAATTGTTGGACTAACGATGTTCCATGAGGTTGGTTTTCAGTGTATGGTTCTTACTTTGCATTCCAAGCTCACGCAACTTACTCATGTTGCAGGTTGAGGTGGCATTAGAGATGGACATGGACTTGGATTGCTGATTTAATTATTGCTATATTTTGGTTTCGAACTATAGTTGGAATCGATGTAATAGGATTGGATCTGTTTTGGTTTATTTTGTTTTGTTGGGATTTAGGCTCTTCTGAAGCCGTACTTGAATAAGAATTGAGTTTATTTTTTCAACACTCTGATTTTGTTTACTTGAGTTATTAGTACTCTTGTATCGTTCGTTTGATTGTTGCGTTCCGCGTTCCATGGTTGGGAACCCGAAGGTCGTACCTCGTGATACGTGCCACCCATTTAGGGATTCGGGCATCGGGATTCGGGGCGTGACACATATTTTGTAGCCGGCCGTAATTTTTAAAAGAATTGCTGATGATTGCTATGCTGCTGTGATTGTAGGTACTGGCCCATCCCAAAATTGCAGACGGGGGAGAAAAAGCTGATTAAGCTGGAGGACACATAATTGTGTCTCAGAAATCACCAATAGCTGGTGGAGATGCACCAGTAACTTCAAGATCGATGAGATCATCATCATATGGGTTTTGTGAAAAGTCACCACCCAAAATATTTTGGCTAAAAAACAAATCTCCAAGAGTCATTCTCCGTGGAGTTGTACGGCCTTTTATGTTAATAAGGCTGTAGAAAAAGAAAGAGGCACACCCAGACTTGTAATCAATTACAAGCCTTTGAATGATGTGCTTGAATGGATTAGATATCCAATTCCTAATAAAAAGGATTTATTGGATAGACTGCAATATGCAGTAATATTCTCCAAATTTGATCTCAAATCTGGATATTGGCAAATTCAAATTGCCTCTGAAGACAGATATAAAACTGCCTTCACTGTTCCCTTTGGACATTACCAATGGAATGTAATGCCCTTTGGACCTCAAAATGCATATCTGTCTTTAGAGACAATTTGAATTTGCCAATATCCAGATTTGAGATCAAATTTGGAGAATATTAGTGCAGATTGCAGTCTATCCATTAAATCCTTTTTATTAGGAATTGGATATCTAATCCATTCAAGCACATCATTCAAAGGCTTGTAATTGATTACAAGTCTGGGTGTGCCTCTTTCTCTTTCTGCAGCCTTATTAACATAAAAGACCGTGCAACTCCATGGAGAATGACTCTTGGAGTTTAGTTTTTATATCCAAAAGATTTTAGATTTCAGATTTACAAAGCTCTAGGTAGTCAGCTTTCATTTGACTTGGCCTAACTTTGGTAGGGATTTGTTTCTCATTAAAATCTTTAATATAAGGAAGAAAAACAATATGCTTTTTTCTATCCCAAAAAGAATTTGGGATATTACTGCATACTTCCGTGAGAAATTGAGTTTTAATGGACTTAATACGGGATAACATATCAGGCTTCAGAAGTTGGTCCTGAATAGTTAAAGATAAAATTTCATTTTGAAGAAAAAACATTTGTTTTTCTTTAAAGAAAATTTTATCTTTAAGAGTATTAATATACTTATTAATTGGTAAATTTATGAATTCGAAAATGATTTCTTTACCATTTAGAGTTGTATAAATTCCATTGGAATCTATTTGATTAATTGGCATTATTAAATCCAAAAAGGGAGTCCCAATAATTACTTGTTGAGACATATTCTTTATTAGTAAAAAGGTAGATGGTAAACAAATACCATCTTTGCAGATACAAACTTCATTAAGTTTATATTTTATCTTCATTTTTCCCCCACTAGCATTAGTGAGACCTTGAGTGGTTTTTTCAAAGTATTGGGTAGGGACTAACCTTTCTTGGATGCAGTTCATATCTGCACCACTATCAACTAAGGCAATAATGTTGGTTAAAGTAAATTCCTTATTAATTACCATGGTGATTGAAATAAACCATTTTGAAAAATTATTTGGTGTATTAATATTCAGGGGTACTATCAAGATTATTAGTAGAATGATTAATGTCTTGAATAGTATCCTGAGATAAGTCTTTACTGGCTGACGCCTTATCATGATTAGAATTTATTTGGATACCTTGATTAGGTAAATTTTTCTTCTGCAATTGGTAAATATCAAATTGTATTAATTCTTGTTGATTTTTAAGATTTTTAGTCTCAACCTTCAACTGATTAACTTCATTATGAAGATCATGGATATTTGTTTGTCTTTGATTAGACTGAACAATGTTGCTAAGTCTATTTAACACTTCCTTTATGCTATAATGCATGTTAGGGATTTGAGGTGAAATAGGGATAGGAGTTTCCTGTTTGATCAAATCATAGCAAGTTTTGATTAACTGCAACTTAACTTGACGATTAGGAACATGATCAATTAACTCAAGTAAAGATTGTTGTTGATCAGTTAGCACATTAATGTTGAGACCGTTCATTTGAATGATTGCTTGCAAGTGATTGCATCTGTCTTGTAGCTCACTACATTGGCAACCATTAGAATTAGAGGATTCTGAAGAGGATGAGGAGTAAAGTTGATTAAACTCTTCATTATCATAATCATTAGTCTGGTCAGTTTCCTGATCAGAGTCTGATGAATTTAAAAGCAGTTTTCTTAATTGAAGTTTTAAATCTTCATCAATTTGAAGATTATTTAACTTCTTTTTTGTGGTACATTTATTGGCATAATGTCCAATTTTACCACATTTGAAGCATTTTGCTTCTTTGGGGTTATTAGATTTTCTTCTAGACTTATATTTAGAACATTTTTTCTTCAAATTTTCTGATTGTTTTTTGTAATATTTCCTTTTATAAGGCTTTCTTTTCGAATAAGATTCTTTTATCTTTCTTTTTTTATTTCCTTCTATTAGGATAATCAATTTGGGTGTTGTATGCATATTACTCACAAAAATCATCAGTTTCCCTATTACTGGCTAACTTTTGTTTCTTTAATTGTTTTTGCAATTTTATATCATTGCAAAGTGACAATCCTTCTTGTATAGTGGTACTGATTAAGCTTCCATACGTATGATTATTATACAGTATGGAAATACCATTATGCAAGTCTCTCAATTTCTTTCTTACCTTTTCGGCAAAGAAAGTTGGTAAGCCATCATTAAATTTGGCTTTCCAATGCTCAGAATTAGCATCATTTCTCTGAAAAAATTTAGCAAGGAATACATCCTTGTACCACATGAAGTAACTTAGAGTGGGACAACGGAGATTCCGTAAGAGTTCTCGAGATCTTTCATTGTTAACTCCCTCAGGTCCAATGAAATGATGTATAATTGTGAGTATTAAGGTATACACAGCATCTTGTTGCTGGGTATCCTGATTTAACTCATTTTTAATGATTTTATGAGCATGTAAAATTTCATGCTGTTGTTGAGGAGAAATTACATTATCCCACCAACCCTTAAGAGGGCCAGTAAATCCACAAATTATGAATTTGGCAACTTCATGATCTAAGTTATTATTTTGCTTACAAATAGTACTGTATATAGGCATCTGGTGAATAGTTTCATAGATTTGATAGTCAGACATTCCATCTATGTTCCATTCGTAGATGGTCTTGCCATGATAAGACTTTTGGGTATGAAAGAAGTCCTCCTCATAGGGACCGGCAAATGTGGTTTTTGGATTATTTTTTCCAAAATTAATTCTATTGAATTGAAGATTAGAATTATCTTCAATAAAATTGGTTTCAATGTCATTAAGTTGTTCAAGAGAGATATTCAATCTATGTCAGAAACAGAATCAACATAATCTTGATGAGATAGGACATTAATGTTAAGTCCTTGCAATTTTTTAGATAATTGATTTAAGAATTCGTCATTTTTATGTGGGTTTGTTAATTTGAACCCGGAAACCTCTATGGAAGGTTTTAAAGTAGGTAAATTTGGTGGTTTATCCGGAGGTTTTTTGTGTTGAAGAAATAAGATTATGTCATCAGTATTAGACTCTATACGCCCTAATTGTTTTTCTATAGATTGGAGGAAAATACTGGTGTAATTATTTTTTTCATAAACAAGATTTATATCAAAAAGGCTGGAACCAATTTCTTTGCCTTTATTAGCATTATTTAGTTTGATAAATGCAGAAGTTTCTAAAGGCTGAGTAGTATCAACATTAGATAACTTTAATGGTTTAAGAGGAGGATGAATAGCAGTTATTACTTTATCCTCTACTGTTGTCCATTTTTTATGATATTCTTCTAAAGAAGCTATATTGGTGACAAATTGTGTAAGATAAAACCATTGGACAAAAAAGATTATTGTCTGATGGGTTTCTAAATAATGGTAGAACTTAGTCTTGAAATTCTGAAGTTCGTCATTATTATAGAAATTGAAATATCAATTCCTAAAACCTTGGTTTATAGGAAGGTAAAATTCAGTGTTTATAATTTTTCTATTTTCGGATTCGGGTGTGAAATCCATGGAAATGATTTTAATTATGTAAATTCATTTCAAAAGGAGTAGGTGATTCTCTCCTAGGATTCCTGTAAATTGCATGAGGTATCCGGTCGTCCTCTCCAGCGACCTTTTGTAAGTTTTTTACTATTTGTATTTTGTATTTTGTATTTTACTGTTCATGTAGAATAGTAATTCACTATTTGTATTTACAATTTATTGTTTGTATTATACTGTAGCTTTGTAATAGTATAGTACTGTTCATGTGAATAAAGTACCGTATTTCACTGTTAAAAGGGTATAACTTCCTTCCAAGGTCTGAGACAGTAACTTTAATTTGCAGAATTTATTACAAGGTCATGAATACCATGACTCCAAACATTAAGAAATCTAGTACCTAGGGTAAGACCGTGTTAATTGAAACCAATCTTACTTCTAAGACAAGTATTGCGACTCCTCGCATGCTTGACTAGGATGAAATCAACTTCTCAGAGTCTTGGAGCATTCCCAATGCTGTTCCCCCTTGACCAATAATTCACCATGACATTGATAATATTGTCCAATTCAATGATGGTGAGGTTCTCCTAAACTTTATGAAGCCTTCTATTGATCTCCCCAGATCATCTTCATCTAGGAGTTGGAGAACCCCTTATCAGGTGTCATATCCATCTACATCCAAGAATTCGACCTCTTGCAATTCCCGTTGATCATTCTTCTGACCAGTAGTCGGAAGATCAAATCAATGTTGAGAGTATCCGTCTGTCTGATCAAACCATTACTATGATAGTTTGCAATACTAGATTAATGTTACTCTGATTTCAAGTATTATATATATAGTATTGCAAACTTTCATAGTAACAGTATAATAATGCGGAAAATAAACTTAATTTAAAAACATTAATATGAACTTAATACACTTAGTATGAAAACATGATAAAATATACTTACAGAGCACACTTGATATTATTACAAAAACAAACTTCAATCTTACAAACTCACAATACAGTCATATATAAGAACACTCTATATAAACTCACAACTCTTTACAAACTCTCACTCTCAAATATAAGAACACTCTATGTATCTTACACACTCAGAACACTCTACTTATGGAAGACTTATTGGATGAAGTATTGGATGCTTACAATTGAACTAAGAAGGCCTATTTATAGAGCCTGGACTTCAAATATTATACAATACAATTTATGGACTTTAATAATGGAAGATAAATAGTAAGATGCTTTCTTGAAGTAAGAGTGAATAGTGAAGGCATCTTGAAAAGTCTTTTGGCTTCTTATGAATTATTGGAGGTGAAATCATGACTGTGATGCCCACATGTCTGTGAAGTCTGAAGTCGAATCGGCACATAATAAACTGAAAATATGCGTTGCAAATTATTGCTGACAAAGTATATTGATATCCTGACAGGATATTATACTGATATTCTAACAGGATATTGCTGCTTCAAGGAAGTTTAGTTGATTTTGTATCAGAGATATTCTTTAATAGGATGATTGCTAATGTAAATTACTGCTGCAGATCAGGAGGAGCAATATCACAAATTGAATTCATATTGAACTGGATCTCTGTCTATCTGTAGTTGGTGTGTCGGTGAAGATTCTAGTATGGATTCACTTGATGCTGGTGCAGAAGTATCGGTATATGAGGGTTTCATTAATTCTAGTATTTTTCTGTTTAGAGCTTTTGGGTTAAGATGTGGTTCTTGTTGAAGTATAAGAGTCTTCAATTGATCATATGTCATACGACCAAAGGGAAGTTCAGTAAAATTTTGATCTTGCTTTTCAAATGAAGGTTGTTGTGGAGGAGGATACTTTGCAAGTATTTTATGATTTGAGATATTTGAATAGTCACCATTGTGCCACCATCAAGTAAAAATTTCCCTAGTAAGGAAAGGGGGGTATTCATCAGTATTCAAACCATATTTCCAACCAAGTATCCATGGGAAATAGAACTCTTTTATGAACATCAAAAAAGGATATTGGGTTCGCTGAGTGATAGAAGGATGATATTTGGCATATAGACTATAGGACTCTTGGTATTCAGGAGGAAGAATATCAATAGAAGTACCAAATTTATCCCACCAAGAAAAGAACCAAGGGGGAGCAAGAAAAAGGAAGGACGTAGAGAAAAATATTAATTATGTATGAGAATAAGAGGAGTTTTGATAATAAAGAGTGAATTCCCAAACAGCACAGTAATCCCAATGAGTGTAAAGGAGCTTGGCAATGGGTAAATATCATGCAGTAGAGAGATCTCCCTATAGTTCTTTGGTTCTTGTGATCTACCTCGGGTCGGGTGGACCCCAGATAGATTGGGTTGTTTGGAGTCGCCACCACTCATTGGATTCAGGTGTGAATGGTCACCTAGGTAGGTCATTCAATCTCAAAAAAATAGACCCAAAAATATGATTTTAATGTTGGTCTAACCAAAATGGGTAGGGAGGTTTAGTTAAGAGAGCGAGAAGGTGTTAGGCACCCCCTCTCTTCCGGTTTAACTAGTTACCTGATCTAAGTCTATTTGGCCAAAATAATATAATCCTAAAATAATAAGACAAACCTAAAAAAATTCAAGTAAATCCTAAAAGCCTAAAATATAAAAGTAAATAAAATACATAATTCCTAAATACGAAACAACCTAGGAAGCCTAAAAATCTTAAGATACTTAAAGTAGCCTGAAAGCATCTAAACCAAATCAAAGAAATTCATAAGATGCCTTTATAATCTCAAAACTAACCTAACCCTAAAATAAATCATTCTAAGAAAACTAATCTAGAAAATATACTCAATATAAAAATCTAAATCTAAAAATAATAAACACAATAGATCCTAAGACAACCCTAAATTCCAAACATCCTAAAACATAATAAGGAATAAACTAAAATCCCTATATCCTTAATACCCTAAGAATGACAAAAGATTATCTCTAATAAAAAAAACAAAAGTGAAATAAATAAAACAAAAATAAGAGGAATGACTAGATTATCATAAACAAAAATTAAGTATAACCTTCATTGTATTAGGTAAATCAGATTACAAAAATTGAGATAGAAATTTGACATTGAATTCCATGAGTCAGACCACCCTAAAATAAAAAAATAAAAAATTAAGATACTTGTGGTAGCGACCTATCGTCTTTTTCGAGCTTCAAAATACCTCCTGTACAACTTGGCTTGACCGGCAACAATGGCAGAGCAAGAGTGGAGTTCAGATTGAAGAAGTCGATTCGCTTGGTTGGGGTTATCTCAAGTTTTCAAGGTCGAGTCTGGTTTTAGGGCTGGACGAACAAAAATACAGAAATAGGGGTTTGGATTTATACTGTGAACAGAGAAGAAGAATGGAGATTTTCTGTAGGTTTTGACGAGGTTTTGGCTAGGGATTTTATGGTTTTTTAGTTGGGGATTTTCAGCTATGGACGAACAGAAAAATGTTGGCATGAACTGGATTTTTTTGGTGAGGTTTTGGATAGATTTTCTATGGGTTTTGATAGGGTTTCTATAGACCGTTAATGGGGTTTTAGGGCTTGACGAACAGGGATTAATGGAGGGATTTTTGGGATGTTTCGGCTAGGGTTTTTCTAGGTTCAAACCAAGAAAGGAAGAACAGGGGTTTAGGGTTTTCCTCACCTCGAATTTGGACTACTTCCTCCGATTCTCTGACTTTTTTGCAGATTTTTCCTCTTGATCCCTCCTTGCCAATTTCTAAATTTTTCTCATTTTTTGCAGATTTTCCCCCTCTCTCTTCCTCTTCGACCAACCCTCTATACAGCTTTGAAAGGACAGCATCGACGATCCCCTCTGTTTCCATCTCAATCTCTATCTCTCCCTCTCTCAATCTCGTATCTTAATCTTCAATCTTCCAATCCAATCTCCTCTTCTTTCCATCTTAATCTCCTTCTTTGATTTGCCTTATCCCTTTTCTATTTTCAAACCCTAAGAGAAAGGAAGAGAAGAATCCTACAGGTTTTCTATTCTCTTAATAATTTTTTTGGATAATTTACACATACCTCCCTTCACCTTTGGAAAACCACAATAACCTGCCTTCAGATTTGAAGCGTGGTTACATATACATCCCTTCTATTAATTCTCTATTTAAAGATGGATGGAATTTGCTGATGTCGGACAATGTGAAGAAAAAAAAACCCTTTTATATTATAAGAATTTAAAATAATTTTTATACCTTACAAAATTAAAGAGAGACTACCAATTATACCCTTGTTTCCATTTAACTAAAAAAATCTTTCTTCTCTGTAAAAACCGTTAAGCATGAACTCTCTCTTGCTTGTAGAAAACTTGAATCAAACTTACCTTTACAAACTTCGCCACACACCTTCGATGGAACTTTTGTATCCTTCGTTGAACGCCTTCAACAGAGCCATCGCAGCCGTCGACGGAGCAATAGCAACCTTTGCGCACACCTTCGACGAAGGTGAAAAAAAAACCCATTGTTAAAGAATCAAGAGTTCAAGAACAATATTGTTGATCCAGTGACCTAATTAAGCATCCACGTGTCACCTGCTTGACCACGTGTCACCTGCTTAAACTGCTTGACTTGCTTGACCTATGAACCATGGGTCTAATGGGTCACTCGACCCGGACTAACCCCGCCAAATCAGTCCAACCGGTCCAAACCCAGCCCAACTTTGTTTAAGTCGGTTCGACCCGACCCCAACCGGTCCAACTCGGTCTAATTTGGTTTGACCCGGTCCAACCCGGTCTAACTTGGTCTAACTGGTCCGACCCGACTGTTATATTCTATCTACATGTGACTCACCTTCCATTAGATATTTTTCAGATACTTCTCATAAAATATCTTCATGGTGACTCACCATCAACATGTCACACTCATACTCAAGACTTGCAAGCCAGGTTTACTTAGAGACCAAGTAAAGACAAGGCTATACGAGGACCACTTCAGCACAGAAGAAGGATGATGAAAAATGATGGCAAAAGGGGAAAAATCTGGAGGAGAAGGCTCTGTACATCAGAAAAAATGGAAGAACACAGTAGAAGGAAGCATCTCTTTCCTTCCCTCTCTCTTCCTCTCCCTCATTTCTTTCTTACTTCCCTCATCCCCAAATGAATCGGATGTTCATTGTATTCCATGTATTTTTAAATAGTGGAAAAAGACCTCCTACGAGGCGACCCCCGTGGATTAGGCATATTGCCGAACCACTTAAAAAACATGTGTACTTCTCTACATTGGCTCTCCCCCTTCTCCCTCTTATTTCTTTATGTTTGTCGAGCACAGGTGTAGCGCCGTCTGAACGGCTGCCCAGACATGACCTTATCCAACCCCGGGCAATGCGGAAGTGACCGAGACACGACGTCGTCACGTGCTCGCACGGTTTACGCCCCTTAAGCGGCTCGATCCCGATTGATGACTTAAAGCGGGTCAAGCAGCACAAATTCTGCCGGAATTGTCCTTCGGACTTGTCCTTCAAGGCCTTCCTCCGGAATTGTCCTCCGGTCCTTCCTCCAAACCTTCCTTTGAGGCCTTCCTTCGGACTTGTCCTTCGAGGCCTTCCTCTGGACCTTCCTTCAGGGTCCTTTCGTGCCTTCTAAATGCGGGCCCCTTGCCTTTGGCCCTCGGCACTCGATTGGCCTTTGGCCCAATGCGGGCTGGTCTTTGGACTTGCGCGGCCCAATCCCGCCTATGTTTTCCCATATAGACAAAAAATACAACTGTTTTGTTGGTAACAAGAGTTGAAACCTGGTCTTCACCAAGGAGTAAGTGGAGCTCACACCACAGCTGCTGTTGTGATATGCTTAAGTAAATTTTGTATATAAGTCATTGTGATCATTGCACTCGAGCCATGCACTCGAGCCTTGCACTTGACCCTTGCACTTGACCCCTTTAACCCGAGCCATGCACCCAGCCCACTTCACGCGAGCCATGTACTCGACCCCTTTGACCCAAGCCATGCACCCGGCTCACTTCACGCGAGCCATGTACTCGAGCCATGCAATTGAACCTTGCACTCGGCCTTTGCCCTCGACCACCTTTGGCCCCGTTGGGCAGATTTGTCTCATAAAATAAATAAATAAATAAATATAATATAATATAATATTATAAAAAAATACATTTCTTTCTGCGAAACAATAGGCATACTAAAACTCATTTTTTTAAGGGTAATGCTGTGTTGCATTTTTCTTATATTTTCAAACTATGAGTAATTTTTTATGCTCTTTCATGGTGAACTAAGAATGCTACATTACATTCGTCTTACGTTCTATATATACATAAGAGCTTTATGCTTATTCTTATCTGTGCTATTTATGCACCTTCTATGACAAAGATATGCATGTGTTAACGGTGATTTTGTCTGTACATTGGCACTACAAGCATACATCCAACATAGAAGTACTGGACACCTGTATACACTAGCGTCTATTGTCTATGATATTTTGTGCGGGCTAACCACCCTAAGATGGTCAATTCGTCATTTTTGTACGGGCTAACCACCCTAAGATGGTGAATTCGATTTATGTGCGGGCTAACCACCCTAAGATGGTGAATTCGACTTTTGTACGGGCTTGCCACCCCGAGATGGCCAATTCGTCGTTGTACGGGCTTGCCACTCCGAGATGGCCAATTCGTCGTTGTTCGGGCTAACCACCCCGGAGATGGTCAATTCTTCATCTGGGCTAACCACCCTGGAGATGGTCAATTTGGCATTTGGCCTAACCCACATTAAGATGGGCTAATTCGTCATATGAGCTAACCACTCCGGAGATGGTCAATTCGGCATCTGGGCTAACCACCCTGGAGATGGTCAATTCGGCATCTGGCCTAACCCACCTTGAGATGGGCTAATTCGTCATATGGGCTAACCACCCCGGAGATGGTCAATTCGGCATATGGGCTAACCACCCTGGAGATGGTCAATTCGGCATTTGGCCTAACCCACCTTGAGATGAGCTAATTCGTCATACGAGCTAACCACCCCGGAGATGGTCAATTCGTCATCTGGGCTAACCATCCTAGAGATGGTCTATTCGGCATTTGGCCTAATCTACCTTAAGATGGGCTAATTCGTCATATGGGCTAACCACCCCGGAGATGGTCAATTCGGCATCTGGGCTAACCACCCTGGAGATGATCAATTCGGCATTTGGCCTTAAGATGGGCTAATTCGTCATATGGACTAACCACCCAGAGATGGTCAATTCATTATTTCTTCACGGCTAACCACCACAAGATGGTCAATTCGTCATTGCACAGGGGGCTAACCACCCTCAGATACCATCTCACATCATACTTTGAAGGAAATCC
>JAUPMG010063140.1:0-13445 GCA_031762675.1 Pachysandra terminalis | reverse complement strand
AATTGCATTTCTTTCTTTAGATGATCTCTTCTTTTGTTTTCCTTATTTAAATAACTGAAACAAATTCCAACAGGGAGGCCGTGCTCTTAACATGAGGGGAACTGCCATCTCTCGATCTGCAGTGCTCTGTCGCAGCATGCTTAAGTTTATTAATAGCCTTCTACATTATCTAACATTTGAGGCAGGGTTCATATCTTTCCTTATCTTTTAGAATTTATTTCCAGAGGAATACTTGCATCAGGATGCTGCTTTACATACATAGCATGACTTATTTATTCTTTTTTTATTTTTATCTTCCCCCCCACCCCCACCCCCTTCTGCCAGGGTGGGTTGTGTGTGCGTGTGGTTGGGGGAAGTATAACTAGGTGTAACCAGAACCATCTAGCCAGCTATCCTCAGTTGGGGTTTGGGCTAGGCCTAGCAGCCTTCTTGATTAGGTGGGCTGATAACTAAGCCTGTTAGTAGATTGAGCAGTGCCTGGACTGTCTTTGTTAATGTTCCACCCGACTTGATGCCATTATCTCTATGCGTAGAGTTAGAAACAGTTTATATTAAATGTATAGTTGTCAACATGTGATTTGAACTTGAGCATATTGATAAGAACCAAAAGAGAAAGGAATTGCAATTTTGTTCAATTATTTCAAATTCTGATTAGCATTCCAACATACAAAAAAGATACGAGTTTGTGATCAGTTTGTCATTCCCCAAAATCTGAGATATCGATCTCCACAACCTCAAGGCGGGACTCCACGAATCCAACCCTTGGATCCAGTCGATTGAACCAATGAGCCAACAACAAGCACAAAAGAATACTAAAATGTGGAAGCTAATAATATAAATCAAACCAACATCCAATCAATTGTCAATACATCATAGGTCCAAACCAAGACCAGAAAGTGAAAAGCAAACCAAACTATTCAACTAAGCTATTACACTCAAATCAGAACTGAATTATAAACAGAAAATAACTAAAGTAATTTTAATTTTGCATCCACCATTCTGTTCCATCTCCTTAACCTGTAGACATACAGCGCATAAAAAGGCGTGAGCTATGGGGCTCAGTAACACATGCATAATCGATAATACATTAGAATACAACCACCTAGAGCTCATATAACCTGCACCTACTTAGTCATGCATGAGAAAACAATGTTCGACCACATGTTATTCCAAAAACTACAAATAAAATCTGAAACCACACTTCACGTAAGAATATAAACAGCATAGATGAAATAATGATATGATGATGAATATGCTATGATGCAACCATATGAATACATGCAAGAATGAGTCATGTGCAATGCAACACAACAACCTAATTGCTAAATGCGTGCTTTGTGATCAAGCCAAGTTAAGATTTTCCATGTCAAACCTTCCGGACTTACAACTATCCGCCGGACAGAAGGATCCGACTTATGGCAAGGATCAACCGCCTCCAAGCACTCAATGCTTGGTATCCAAGTTTAATACAACCGGGTAACACTCTCAATTGTCCCTCGTGTATAGCGTGGTTTGCTAGGACTTTCGACCCAAGGGGCTCAATTCCTCTCATCCATTTTAACATTTAGGGAATTCAAACCATAGGATCCAAGATCAAGAGTATATACCTACCTCCATGAACCCCCATGGCCTTGCTTAACCTTTCCGTCCTATAGTTATGACATGAATGTAACACACATACATATTAATAATATCATTGTGTTAACCATGTCTACCACATCTTGGAATGACCCACTTCAAGCATCTCTTTATGCTGTGGGTATTCCCGTGGAAAATGTTAACCAGCAATGTCTCACAAAAAAACCACATTGAGCATATCCACATCAACTGGGATTACACACCCTTAGCAACTCTTATGCTAATGGCTATCCCCATGAATATCTCAAGGCCACACACATTACAGTACACATACTCGTGATATTCTATATTATATATATCAATTCCTCATCAAAGAAATTAAAGAATTCAAGTCAGTTCATTGGACTCTATCCAAGTCACAATGCCCCAATCTTAAGAAATATACCAGCACATGAATCATATATGCAAATTTCTACATAAACATTTCTATCTCTGAAACATACATGATTTGAGATTAAGATCACATAATACACATGCTTCCAATGAATTAAGTCTTAAAACCAAATTCACACATGTCATGCAAACATAAGCATAAACTCAGTCATACACATTTTTATATTAAATACTTATCCAATCTGTAAATTTACATCATATTGAATCTATCTATCATAATTGCATGCTCTCTGTAAAATTTCATCAAAAGTGAACAAAATTCCAAATTGTCAGGATGCCGATCCCCCTACCGAAGCAAGTTCGGCAGACCAACCAGAAACACCATATCAATCACGTAGAGACTTCGGCAGAGCATTCAGTATGCCGAGATGTATACCGAAGCTACCCAGAAATCTTGGCAAGCTTCTCGGCATACCGAAGGTACGAAACTTCACAATTTTCGATAAAATCATCACATATACTCATATATGCATTTAAATATTTATATCACACGTCATATAGCAGTATTACCTACAAAACCCAATACTTTTATGCCCTAGTTCATCATTATAACACATGCCTAGCCTATTGCATAGAATCATAGATTAGAACACTTCTAAACCTAGGATTCCATCCCAAAACCTTCAAATATGAAAACCCAGATCTTAAAACACATCTCACTCATTCCCATACCCATTGCATTCTATTGAAATAAGGAAAACACATGTTTTATTTACTTACTTTAAATCTGGACAGTAGTAACCCTCCTTTCTTCTAATATCTTCTCACAAGGTTGTAGCACACTCAAATCTCACCAAGACCTCTCACTAATTTCGTGGCCTCCCTCTCCCTTATGATGTTATATAGAGAAAACCCTAATCTGTTAGGATAAGGATTGAAGACCAAGGTGCGCTCTTACTAAACTTCTAACTCTATTCAAACTCATCCTTACCATCTAACTCTATGTCAACAATGGTCAAACGAAAACTCCTAGGTTTTTGGGTTCACTTGGGTCCACCTAAGTCCCACAACAAGTTCTAAAATAACAAACACACCCCATCCTAACAGAAACTACACAAAACCCCAAATCTGCACTATTTATTACAAAGGACTAAACATGCATATTTAAATAATTTATCCAAGACAAATTATTTAAGTTCCCATTTCCATTTAGATATTTATTAATTTCTTTTAATCCATCATTAAATATTTCCAATCTGTTTATTTACTGATTTACCCCCCAAACGCCATTAATCACACAATTAAAGATAAAACTCTTGAGATTAAATCTGAACCACGTATAATTGAACTTAATTTCTTTAAATAATTAATTATTAACTATTTAATTTATTTTCTAAATTTGGGTCATTACACAATTTCTATCACTATTTTAGATCTCAGTTATCTGACTTGCGGGTTGGCCGATATACTAAGGATTAGCCAAATTCCTGGTTGCATTTCCTTCTCAGTTCACATGATAACTTGCACTAGTAATTCAGAAAACTCATTCGAGTTACTACATGAATATTCACATAAAAATCAGCGTGTTTCCTCTAAATAATTATTATTTCCATATTGATGCACGATTCAAGTTGCCAGAGTCACTGATTCTCTTTGAAGGGTTTCAAGTGAGTTGATTTTCCTAGTGTCCAAATATTGATCTCTATTATGCGTTCAAAGCTTTGTCTAATTAACTTTACATATATGTATGTATTTGTTTATAAGCCTGCTAGTAGGGCTTAGGCTCTGATTTTAAAAGTAGGCTGGTATTATGCCGAGTCCAGCTCTTGATCCTTTCACCTCTAAGGCCAAGGGGACCAGTTCATACTAGACTAAACGTCATCTGGGCACGCTTTATCATGCACCTGATTCATGTGCATTCGTTGTTAGAACTCTATCGAACATATGATTCCAAGCTTCCAGAAACAATATGGATTTGGTAATTTGGATTTTTCTTTGGGCTGATATCAATCCCAAGTGTCGTAGTTGTGGACAGTTGGATGTTTAGTGTTGTATTTTTGCTGGCAGTGCTGTAAAGTGAAGAAGAGTGCATGTTGTTGCCTCTGTCCCTGATGCAACTTTCATGTTATCATCTTGGTTATTTTTAAGAGATTTGCGGAATTGACGTAGTTTCTGTTTTTTAACAGCATTATTTTGGTGTTTTTTATTTTCAGGTTCTTGAACCCAATTGGCATGTGATGCAAGATAGACTTCAAACGGCAAAAAGCATTGATGAGGTATGGCCCCTATTCTTTTTGTTATAGTTTTGAACTTAATAAGTGGTCTGTTGGGCTATTTCTGAAGCTAGGTAATACAGAGAGAGAACTCTGGTACATGGAATTGTGATGAATTTCAGGACCTCTTTGATATGTGCTGCAGTCATATCAGCACCATGCATCTGTCCTAAGTTTCTCCAAGTGCAATTTCACATGTTACAACATCCCCTCCCCCATGTCATCTTCTTTTACTATATCTTGCTTCTCATCTTTTTGTTCCTTTCTTCTTCGTCAATGCAGTTCCTGCAACTTGGAGAACTCTTTCTCAATGCTTCTCTTCCGTCATATATCTATACAGGAATGTAGTTTACAATGGTTGGTAACTGCTTCTGTCCATCCTCATTATTCCGTTTTCTGCCCATCGCTCCGGTGTGAGGATTGAATGCTACCAGCTGCTATATTCTTGTGAAAATCTCCAATACTTTTGGAAAAAAAAAGCATATGGTTCTATATCTTGCTTCTCATCTTTTTGTTCCTTTCTTCTTTCTCAATGCAGTTTCTGCAACTTGGAGAACTCTTTCTCAATACTTTTCTTCCGTCATATTCCTACGCAGGAATATAGTTTACAATGGTTGGTAACTGCTTCTGTGCATCCTCATTATTCCATTTTCTGCCCATCACTCTGGTCAGAGGATTGAACGATACCAGCTGCTATATTCTTTTGAAAGACTCCAATACTCGTGAAAAAAAAAAACATTTGGTACTTTGTCATTGCTTCTGACAGAAATGAACCACCTGTTTTGTTCAGTCAAGTGTTCTAGCTTCTTAGTAAAATTTGATGAGAGCAGCATTACCAAATTCGTGTTCTTCAGCTTTTTGGAGGTCCTGTCAATCTTCTATGAAAGCTTAAATCTTCCCCATGCCTCCTTCCT
Organism: Pachysandra terminalis; assembly: GCA_031762675.1. Lineage (NCBI taxonomy): Eukaryota > Viridiplantae > Streptophyta > Magnoliopsida > Buxales > Buxaceae > Pachysandra > Pachysandra terminalis. The sequence continues at coordinate 8,287 of JAUPMG010063140.1, read as the reverse complement.
GTCGACACTCTCTGTTACCACCAGCTTGACATCCTTCTCTTCCTCTTTACCATTCAGCCGTATTCACATAAGTATGGTTCCAAGGGATGTAAGCACTGAACCTTTTACCATTCTTTGTAATTCATCCAAATGTTTTTTCCCCCTCAAAGATGTGTCTTTCTGATGCGTATATCTATGTGTCATCCCTTGAATGAAAATATCCACCATGTCATAATCTGATATATATATTTGTGAGCAATAGTTCAAAATCATCAAAATATTTCATAAAAGATTTTTTTTTGTTGGATATTTCATAAACGTTCTTTGAGGCATAGCCTTCTCATAAGTCTGTACAATAGAAAAAAATAAGGAAAAAAGAAAAAAACTTAAATCTGATTTATGAATATATGCCAATGGTACACACTTCGTGAGGTAGATTGACAAATCAGGTGATGGCATTCTCTTTGAAAGAGCTAGTAAAAAACTTCAACATCAGTCTAGTTTCTTATGATTACTCTCCATGCTGCATTTTGAACTAGAACATGCTTTTGAGGGCCTGGTGTAACATCATGTTGATGGAATGATGATTCTGTAAATCATTCAGGAACAGATGCTTTTTTTTTTTTTATGAAATAATAAATGAATTTCATTAATAAAAAGGGAAAAACCCCATGCACATCAAGTGCATATACACTGATTCAAAGCAATGTAGACATGGTAGGGTGTAATCAAAGCATTTTGGGATATTTTCATAAATCAGAACAGACGTGTACCAGAACAGAGTCAAGAGTCAAGATTGTAGAAGTCTTTCAAAACCGATACCAAGTGTAGCAGAAGGCCTCTTTGCTTGGCAGTATATACCTTCCACACTGAATTCCTTCCCATCAAAACTATTGTTCCTTTCCTTAAAGACAGTCCAGCAAGCAAGAAAGGGAATTAATTTCCAAACAAGCGTAGGCTTCCTCCTTAATGAACCAAATTGCCAGCTGCTCAGAAGATCATACAGAGTACATCGAGTCTCGACCTTTCTAAAGAAAAACGCAAAACCGTGCATGGAAATGAACAGTACTTAGAAGATGATTCTTTTACTGGATGTTTCCTTGCAAAGTGGGCATCTGTGGGGATTTAGTATTGAACTTTAAAGTTGTTAACCTCAAGATTATTGTTTCACACTGTTGTCCACATGAAGGAGGCAACTTTAGAGGGCACACATTTCTTCCAAATGAAACAATTAAGGAGAAGGGCATACCCAGGAGTAGTTAACTTCTCGAAAAAGATTTAACAGAGAAAGCTCCTTTTAAACTCCAAGACTACCGTCTCTTATCATAACCGTTATCCAATACCGAAACTGAGTAAATCTGAGATAAGAAGTCAGACAAAGACTTAATCTCCTCTATCATTTAAGGGCTTTTGAAAAGACGGCCCCCTGTTTATTAATGTTCCCTTCCTGTCTAAGTAATCAACTGAAGTAATGTTATAGATATCTGAAATGCACTACTAAAAGTAGTACCACTCTACCTATTAAACCAAAACTGGGTTGTTGCCCCCTTACCTATCTTGAATGAACCTTTAGGGTCCGATTGGTTCATTGAATTGAAGGTGGAACTGGGGCTGAAATTGGAATTGGAAGCTCCAATTCTAATTTTCCTGTTTTGGAGTGCACTAAGGAATGAGAATTCAAATTCTATATGAATTCCACAGAAATCCTTTGTAGGCTATTTTTGGAGTTGTCGAAACCACTGGGGGGGAGGCTGTTAATTGCAATTCTCTACCCCTTGGATTTCAACTGGAGGTGGTAATGGGTCGGATCGGGTCGGGTTAGGTCTTGATTATGATAATAGTCGATCTGGACCCATCTATTTAATAAATGGGTCACTTGAGTTCGGATGGTTCAGTGGATTTATAACCTAAACCCACCAACCCATTTATTATTCGGGTGGGTTTGGGTCGACCCAGGTAAGAAAAACCAATTTTTGTTAACTTGAACCTACTAAAATATCAGGTTGGCTTTGGCGGAACTGGCAATGGGTTGGGTGGGTTGGCAGATTTATAGTTTAAAACCCATAGAGCTTGCAACAGGTCGAGTTAGTAGGGTTGTAAATGGATTCGGTCTTAAACAGATTGGGTCGGGTTTGACCAATTTATTAACGGGTTGGGAAATCATAGAATGAACCCAATCAGTTAATAAACAGGTTGAACCTGCACCTAACCCGTTTTATTATTTATTTAATTATTTATTTTAATTTAAAATTAGGATGAAATATAACCTCATTTAGTATATTAAATTTTAATAATATTATAAACATATTTAATAAACATGATTTTTTCAAAAAAATATTATGAATTTTTAACTTATTAATAAGTTTTAAAATATCTATAAATATTAAAATATTTATAAAATATAATTATAAACCTATCAAAGACCATTAAAACGGGTACTCGACGAATTAGTGGGTTGATATACTTTCAGGTGGGTTGGTAAAACCTAAACCCAACCTAATTAATAAATAGGTCAACCCAAACCCATGTAATCGGGTTGGGTTCGGACGGCGGGTTAGTTTAGAAATTGCCAATTCCAAAAACCCGCCAACCCAATCCGACCCGTTTATTATTTGACAGGTTCCGATTGACCCGATTAATAAATTCCTATTTTTATCAACCTAAACCTGCTAAATATTAGATGGATTCGAGGATGGTTGGCGGGTCGGATCAGATTTTGCCATCTTTATTTTTAACTCAATAATAAAAAAAAAAAAAAAAAAAATCCTTTTTTACAGCATTCTCATCTTCCTTACTCATCCCCATTCCTTACCATTCTCATCATCATGAAAAAAAAATTCAAATTCGAATTATTCTTTGACATCGAATCATGAAAATTTCAATTATACTCAATTTCAATTCTCAATGAATTAGAATTAGAATTATAATTTTTAACACCAATTCCAATTCTGCGAAACAATCGGACATTTAAGAAACTCCTCATAAATCAAGGAAATGGAATTTGACATTTAAGAAACTCCTCGTAAATCAAGGAAATGGAATTTCACAAACTACATTCACACTGCCCCTGACTATATTACTATTGAAATCTAGGTTCCTGGTACCATTTTTAGAAGCAATAATTCTCCAAGACTACCATGCTCCTCTCTAGATCTTAGCAACATTTTCCTAGTAAAGCCTCGTTGAAAACTGTAAGATGCCTTATACCCAATCCTTATTGGTTCTTATGAGTATGGACAATCTACGACTTTTTATTTATTTTTTACAACAATCTACGACTTCCTTACATGATACTTACCAAATCTACAACTTCATCCAATCCTTATTGGTTCTATAAGTATGGACAATCTACGACTTCATTAGATGATACATACCAATCTAGAACTGCATTAATTGATACTTACCAAGCCCGACATTGCTTCAGAGCATTTTGGGATTATATCTAAGCACCTGAAACAGAAGTGCGTAGACATCGTAGGGTGTGATCATATCAGCACTGATGCATTGATTCCCATCAAAACATTGAAGTTAAGCATGCTTGGGCAAGAGTAATACTAAGATGGTGACCTCCTGGGAAGTCCCCATGTTACATTCCTTTCTTTTTATGGATCTGAATGTTGGGAAACAAAGAAGCAACGTGTACATAGGATGAGTGCTATTTGAGATGATGATGCTGAGATGGATGTGTGGGAAGACTAGGAAAGATAATGTAAGGAATGAATATATCCGATAGTCTTTAGTTGTTTGCCCAAATAGGAGATAAGATGAAGGAAAGTAGGTTAATATGGTTTATGCATGTAAAGTGAAGATCTAGAGAGGCAAACGTGAGAAGGTGTGAGGGGGAACTCATTGAAGGTTGAAGGTTTTAAGACGGGGAGAGGAAGACCAACAAGAACCTGGATGGAGTCGGTCAGAAAGGATTTTGAATCTCATAAGCAGACTGAAGATATGATTTTTTAAAAAATTGGGATGGAGTAACAAGATTTGTGTTTTCAACCCCAACTACTTGGGATAAGACATTTTGTTGTTGTTGTTGTTGTTGTTGTTGTTGTTGTTGTTACATCTTAGCACCTAGAGTTGGGAACCTCTCATCACAAAATAAGGAGTGCCATGCGTAAACTGCATGTGAGTGAATGGGGGGGCTCTACCAAGGGTTTAAATTTTGTTTTCGCCAAAGGGGTTCTGACCATATTTCGCCAAAATTTTGCTATATTTTGCCGATATTTCTCTGAAATGGGGAAGTATCTCCATTTCGCCAAGGGGGGAAATGGAGACATTTCGGCGGCATGCTGCTGCATGATGGCGACATTTTAAAACCATGGGCTCTACCACCTGTCAAAAACCCTTAATAAGACCTTTGTATTCATCTCAAACTGGAACAAAGTGAAACTGTGGTAATAGATCTCCTTGCTTCAGCCCTATGGAGCTTTTAAACGAGTCAGTAGAAGAACTATTTACTAGTATAGAGAACATGGGTGTCAGTATACTATTTTCTATCCTGTTTCTCCATTTGACCTGAAATTCTAGTTGACCTGGTTTTAAGCCTTACGACCCATATCTACTTAGAACCCAATGCCGGCTCCCAATACCTAAATTTAGAGGAAATACATTAATTGGCTTCTAAAACGCCATCTAGAATTTGATGCTCCTTCACATAAGCACTCTAAGAAGGAAAAATGATGTGGGATTTTTAATACCTAAGAAGGTGTGGCATGGGTTATGCCAAGAAATTTAGGGAGTGTCAAGTTGTTGCTAAGAGTGGAAACTAAAATGAATATGGAAAATCAGTCTGTTTGCTGTATGTTGGGGTATTTGGAAGGATCGGAATTACTGCATCTTTGAAGATAAGGAGCAAATGCATCCCAAGTGCACAATGTAGTACTTTGGCCCATATTCCATTGGTTTTCAATATCAGCTGAGTTTCAAGGACTCAAGATTGACTATCTATGTAGATAGTTACTTGATTATGACAAGGCATCCTAATAGGACTAGACACACTGATACTGATGCTTATCTTGTGTAAAAACGTTTCTAATCACATCAGTTCACAGATTGTGTGAGCCATAGCCCAATATCCAGCCTTTGAACTTGGCCAAGCTACTACATTCTGCTTCTTCCTTCTCCTAGATTATTTTTAACGAAAGTTCAGTACACAGTAGTGTTGAAGACATATGTTGAAAGTTGATGTGTAGACTGTAAGGGGAGCGTTGAAGATGTATTATGCTATGTATATGCGAAATACACAATGACATCACTTAGTTAGGTTAGTGTTAGGGTTATATTATTCCTTTTATCATTTTACATCCTTGTATATATATCCTTCTTAGGGTTCATCTGTAACCACGAAGTTCCTTTTCAGATTCTCTATCTTCTAACAAGGTGTTGGAGCACATTCTGTACGGTTGCTGATCTTTTACTTCATTCTCATTCTGCTAGTGGGTAGCATTGCCCCTGTGTGCCGGACAAAATCATTCTTTTTATCTATTTTTCATTTTTATTGATTCTGTTTTTATTCTTCTTTCATTTAGTGTTTCCTCTCCTTTAATTCTTTTTTTCATGTAGTGTTTCCACCTTTTTTAACCATTCTAGGGTTAGTGTTTCTAAAACTTCCATAGACGCTTCTGTTCAGTCTTTCCTGTTTTGATACAGTCCTTCCTCTCTATTTCTGAATCTTTTTTAATCCCTCTCGCTTGATCAACGCAGAAGAAACCATGCTTCTCGTCATGGAGAGTATTACATTTTATAGGGGCGAGCTAGATTTTCTCTTCTCTTCTTAGTTTTGTTTTTTTCCATGTTTCTTTACAATGTTTAGGGTTCTGGTTTTCGTTCTGCTCGTAATGGAAGCTGTTGTAGAGATGGTTTTGATTGCTAAGAAATCTGTTAATTAGCTTCTCTTGGTGATGGCATCTCTGCTTTGTAATGGAGGCGGTTGTGGAGGTGGCTTTGATTGTTAAGAAATCTGTTAATTACATCTCTTAGTGATGGCATCTCTGTGAAAGCATCTATCCTCTAGTCTTTTGAAGTTTCAATCTCTTTATTCAGAAGTTGCTGTTTAATGTCATCATCATCATCATTATCATATGTCTTATCCCAACTAGCCGGGGTCGGCAACAAGAATCCTGTTCTTCCATCCCAATTTGTCAAAAACCATATCTTCAGTCAAATTATGAGTATGCAAATCCATTTTGATCGACTCCATTTAGGTTCTTTTGGGTCTTCCTCCCTCCCTCTTGGAACCTTCAATGATTTCTCTCTCACACCTTCTCACAGTTGCTTCCCTGGTTCTTAGCTTTATATGCCCAAACCATCTTAACTAACTTTCTTTTATCTTACCTCCTAATTGAGCCACACCCAAACAATCTCAAATATGTTCATTCCCCATCTCATCTTTCCTAATCTCCTACACATCCATCTCAATATTTCCATCTCAGCAACGTTCATCCCATGCATATGGTGCTTCATTGTTACCCAACATTCTGATCCATACATCATAGCAGGCCTAATGGCTGTCCTATGAAATTTTCCTTTTAATTTGAGTGGAACACATCGATCGCATAGCACATTAGAAGCACTTATCTACCGAAGCCATCCAGTTCTAATTCTATGAGCAACATCCTCATCGATATTTTCTTCTTTATGGATAATTTGATCGTGGTTAACAAAACTGATTGCTATTAGGATCGCTTGATTTTCAATTCTTCTTGTTGCTTCACCTCTACTATTGTTTATGCCAAAGTTAAATTCCATCTATCTAGTCTTATTTCGATTTATTCTGAATTCTTTTAGTTCCAAGGCCTCCCTCCATAACTTTAATTTCTCATTTACTTCCTCTCTATTTGGTATATACTAAAACTACGGGAACTCATTTGTCTCGTTGCCTACAACTCTCACCATAGTTACTGCTCCCTCATACACGTCTTTAATAACATCGATATATTTGTTTCGTACCCTTTTCTTGCTCAAAGGTGACTAAATTTACTCTCTCGGGACTCTGCTCTCTAGATCAATAAAACCATGTGTTCTCTCCTCTAATCTTTAAACTTCCCCATTATTGTCAGTAAAAAGATAGCCTCAACAGTAGACCCTCCCTGGCATAAATTCAAATTGATTTTCTGACAACTGGGTTATTCTTATTAGCCTTTGCTTTATCATTCTTTCCCATAATTTCATGGTATGACTGATAAGCTTAATTCTACGATAATTGATACAATTCTGAAATATCATCAGGTCCTAAAGTCTTTCCTATTTTCTTCTTGGCTAAAGCACCCTTTACTTCAGAGACCTTAATTCTACAAACATAGTAATGTTCACTTGCCTCTCCAATAGCCACATTTGTACCTTACCCACACCTATTTGTAACTTCATCATTTCATAATTTTTGAAAATATTCTCTCCACCTTTCTTTAATTTCCTCATCATTGACTAAGACTCACAAATCCTCGCTCTTAATGCACGTAACTTGATCTAAATCTCTTGTTTTCCTCCCTCTCGGTTTTGAAAGTTTATAGGTGTTTCTCACCTTGTTTTATGATATGCCAGTTTTTTACCTTTACTTGTTATCTTTTAGTTTCATTTTTAACATTTTTATACTTTTCCAAGTTTTCTTGGTTCTTATTTTTTTGCCAAGTTCTAAAATAATTTTTTTTTTCTTTAATAATCTTTTGAATATTATCATTCCACCACCAAGTTAGCTTTTGGGATTGAATTTGACCTCTAAATTCTCCTAAGACCTCTTTCCTTATTCTTTTAATTCAATTGGCCATTTCATCCCTTGTTTGTGTATCAGAGTTTGTTTCTATATCCCATGTTCCATCTTTCCGTAGTTTATCTTTAAAAATCACTAATTTTTCTCCTTTTCGGTACCAACATTTTATTTTTGAATCACTTTTAATGTGTTTTCATGTCTTCCCCTAATACAAGCGTCTATCACCATCAACCTATGTTGTGAAGCAAGATTTTCTCCTGGGATGACTTCGCAATCTCTACTAGTTCCTAACTCATTTCTTCAAAGAAGGAAAAGGTCAATTTGGCTCAAATTTGTTCAACTCTTGATGGTTACTAGATGTTCAACTCTCTTTTGGAAGAAAATATTTGCTAATGAAAGATTGCAAACTCAAGAATTGCCTCCCCCTTCTCATTCCTTGAACCAAAACCCCGTCCGCCATGTATTCTATCATATCTTTCGCTCTTCTCTCCAACATGATCATTGAGATCCCTGCTTATATACATTCTCTCCTCATTAGGGATTCCTTGAATTAAACCATCCATTTCTTCCCAAAATTGTTTTTTAATGTTTTCTTCTAATCCT
>JAUPMG010063121.1:0-13446 GCA_031762675.1 Pachysandra terminalis | reverse complement strand
TTCTCAAAAGTATCCGAAATAGAACAAATTGCCTTCCAAACCCCCACTCCGAAGGACTCTCTACTACTCTTTGTGATCCACCCCCCTTCCTCTAGGCCATATTTTGCACCAATTACACCCCTCCATAACGCCCCCTCCTCGTTTCCAAATCTCCACAGCCACTTGGCCAATAAAGCCATGTTGAGTTTTGTAAGACTTCTTAACCCTAGACCCCCTTCTTCCTTTCTCTTACAAACTTTATTCCACTTAATTAAGTGATATTTCTAGTTGAAAGAGATGATTTCTGGATTCTTCTTTCTGTTCCGTTAGTATGAAAATATGTCTACCACAGTCCTGCGTTGAGTAAATGTTGGTTGAACTCATCTTATTTGGATGTGAATGATATCATCACTTGAAATGTTTATTCAGTGTGTCAAGTATTCCCTTTTTCTTTAGTTTGAATTGTCCTAAGTCGTCGTTTTGTGACTTTTTTTCCTTGTTTCCCCCCTCGATTAACCGGTGCAGTTTCCCCCTGTGCATGTTTTCAAACTGTATGATATATTTTAAATACAGACATAAAAATTATTTTTATTTGCATATCAATAAGCATTATTTAATTTTCAATTAGTTTGTACCATGCATTTACAGGGGGATCGAACAAAGAAAGTAGGAGTAATTGATAGTGAGTTTATCGTCCATCAAGGAATACAAACTTTGGGAGGATCCTCGGCAAGAAAGGTTGGTTTAATTTTATATTATGTGTGCTACATTTAATTTATTTGTTAGATCTACTATTTTGGTTCTATCAGAAAATCAGAATGTGCATACTTCCATATATCTGATTGGGAGTTGTGATTCCTAAATCATTTGCTCTGCTTTTGTGCAGGTATCTAAAGATAAAACTCCCGTAGATTCCACAAAGGTATAAAATCTCTGTACAATAATTTCTGCTTAGGTAGGCAACTGTATTATCCTCTTTATTTTGAGATGTGGAGTTTTGACTTATTTGTTTATATACAGAGAAATGGTCCTGCAGCAGTTGATGTGAGATCTGAGGTGAGATTACTGATACTGTAATCTGGTACCATCTTCCTTCATTGAATTACGTATGTATCTCTCCAATAAATATATTAAATTTGGACAAGGATGCTTCATTTAGCCAATCTCTTTGCATCAAACACATGCAAGAAGTTTTGTTAAAAGGGGGAAGGTCCAACTGATTTAGCAGTTACAAAAATTGTTCTCCAGTGTTTATTGTTGTGTTAATGGAGCGTCTTTTTAATGAATTCCATATCTATTGATTTTAATGAATTCCATATCTATTGATTGATCTCCCACATACACGCACGCCCTCACACACATGCACATACACACACCCATACACGCACACACCACTGTTACAGAAAACTTATTTGGTTAAAACCCTTAAACATTTAGGATCTAACATTCCACCACGCTTCCGTAGTTGACGTCCACGATGGCCCACTTTATCGACACTGACCTGATGGTAGCCCTTTCTCTTTGGTGGATCCACTCACCGATCAGTATTCAATGACTTAGCACCATGTCTATACATAATACCAAGGCATTTTAATTCAGCCTATAGGTCGCCCCTTCCGTGACTCAAACCCGTGAAGTGATGCTTGCTCTGATACCATTTGTTACAGACCTTCAAGACTTATGGAAACTTATTTGGTTAAGCCCTTAACATTTAGGATTGTAACAACCACACACTCGCAGGCACACAGAGTTAAAAAAAGAACATATAGGTTGTCACCTATGTTAGGACAAAAATTAGTAAGTTGCTTCTTTGGTTTTAAATCTTCTTTTAACATGTTGATTTTGATTGAGCAGATAAGGAGGCAGTCTACATCAGAGCTTCGAGTCTTTAAACAGAGATGGGAAAAGGCAGTTAGTGAAGACAAGGACTGGATTGATCCATTCAGGAAAAGAAAAATTACATCACCGCATTTGAGTACTATGAAGTTCCGGTGATGTTCTATAATACAATGTAATTGTAATTTGTATACTCTTACCACTTTTTTTTGATTCTTGTTCAGTTTGTTTAGGATACCTTCATCCCCTATAATTATTTCATTTTTTTGGTGGGAAGAGCTAGCCTTCTTTCTGTTGTTAGTTGCCGTTGCTTCTTTTCTGTTGGGCCTATGGGTTTTCACAGCCCGACAATAGTTGGGCCGTCATGCTAATTTTGGGCCCCCAGGTATGCCACGTGGCACGATTATTATTATTATAGTGCTGTGTTGGGTCCGTGCTTTTGTTCAGTCTGGTCAGAATCCAATCCAGGTCTGGTCCAACATTATAAAGATTATCGTGTTGCGTCCGGTACGAACCAAATCATGAAAGGCCGGTTCTATACTGGCCAGCCATACGGGAAAAAATTCGTGCCCTGCCATTCACGGTCCAGTTAGTTATTGGGCCGCGCCTAATATTTGGATCCCAGGCCCGACCTGGCATGAGGCATCATTGTTGTTGTGCCGGGCCGTGCCGTGCCCAAGGGAAAATATGGGGTCCATTTCTATAGTGTTCGTGCTGGGCCGTGCTACCGGCCTAGGAACGCAGGCCCAGCCCAGCACAGACCTGGGTTCGTGCCTGAGTGTCGTGCACGTGCACAATGTGTCGGGCCCATGCGAGTTTATTCAACTGGCATGTGCCCAACGGAAAATGTGCCCAAGGGAAAATATGGGGTCCATTTTTATCGTGTTCGTGCTGGGCCGTGCCACCGGCCTAGGAACCCAGGCCCATCCCGGCACAGACCTGGGTTCGTGCCTGAGTGTTGTGCACGTGCACACTGTGTCGGGCCCATGCGAGAACATTCGACCCGGCCTGTTTGTACATTCTTAAAGGTAGGGCTATGAATGTGCCGGGTCAATGTCAACCCAGATCCGATGAAAAAATTTGGGCGTTGGCCCGCCCAGGGCCTAATTTTGTCTGTTTATTTCAGTCCCAGGTCCTAACTCGGAGCTCTCTTTTTGTAAAGAACTTGGGCCCGATCAGGTTCAGTCCATTACATACTATTTTTTTTTGGAGTTGGAAGATGAAAATTTATTTAAAAAAACAAAATAATATCAATATTTTTTTCATGAAATCCAATAATTGTAATAGATCCATATCTCCCTCATTAAAAATCGGCTTTTACAAAAAAAAAAAAAAAAAGTATTTCAAATTTTCAATGCAGTATTGCACTTTAAAATGTCTGAAAAACATGGATACTAGCTTACAAGAAGGGGAACAACAATCAACAATAGCATGACAAAGATTAATATTTCCTAAACTACAGTGTACGGGCAAATTGGGCCATGAAGACATGAGCCGACCCAAATTAAAGAATGGGTTTAAATTGAACCATGTTTGGGCTGGCCCGAACATTTAAAGTCCCAACTCTATAAAACATAATCTGGTCGACCAGGCCTTGGTCCGGCCCGCCTAAAGGTATATGAATGAATCCGACAAATTCTAACTCGGACCCGGATGAGTTAAGTTTCCGAATCACAACTCGGGCCCACCTGACAAATTTTAGAATTTAGACAAAGCTTCTTCTACCTTTTCGTTTCGTAAAAAGACAAAAACTAAAAATAAATAAAATAAAGGCAAACAAATCAGCCTCTCTTTTCCTTCTTTCTGTTAACCGGTGAACGGTTGGTTCCTCTCGATTTTCTTACAATAAACAAACTAATCGTCCAATCCAAATCCTTTAAGCTCCACCGTCTGAGACCGAATGGGAGCTCAAATTTTGTAAAATCTGTTATTCGAGTTTGCTACTCTCTTGAGCATTTGTTTCGCCGTGGAAGCTCCAGATCTCTGGTTTTGTTCTTCTCAGAGATTGATTTTTGATTCTTCTTTATAGAGATACGGTCTCATGGCCGGACGTTACGATAGAAATCCTTTTGACGAAGAAGAAGTCAATCCATTTGCAGTAAGTTTGAGCTCTTTATTTATTTATTTTTTCCTTTTATTTTCCGCATTTGAATTACTAGTTGTTTTGAATACGTTAATTGTGTGATTTCAATCGAGTCTGGGTTTGACATTGGCATATAGGTAAACTATAGATCTTAAGTTAATTGTTTTTTTTGGTTGCTTTATTTGGTGTATGTATCCTTGATTTGTTTTGTTTTCTGATGTATTTGATCTTTAGAAGTGGATTTGTTGTTAGTTGTTGTGTTTGGTTGCATTAATTGCCAGATCTGGGTTTTTTTCGTTTGATTTTCGCTGCGGAACGTGAGAACGAATGTTATTGATAGTTTTCTTTCATGATTGAACCTTTTCTTTCTCATTTTTAGGTGGTCTTGTGATTTATATATAATTGACTATAATTGTTCTTATAGTTTGTAGGATCCATTGGTTTAGCATTGATTGATTTTGCAGGTTATTTCCGAGGCATTTTCATTGCCTGAAATTTTTGTCTTTCCTATTTTAATTGAATGTTAGTTGCGTCGTTCTTATGGTTTGTAGGATCCATTGGTTTAGCATTGATTGATTTTGCATGTTACTTCAGAGGCATTTTCATTGCCTGAAATTTGTGTTTTTCCTATTAATTGAATGTTGGTTGCATCTTAATTCAATACTGAAATGGCTTCAAAATGATCTCAAGTCGGTTCGCAAACTTTGGAGGATGCACATTCCTTTGTTCAGGTCACCTTAGCCTCTCACTTAGATCATTTAGTCCACTTAGAAGTCCCTCTTATAGGGTTGATGGTGCTTTGTGAAGCATATTTGATTTAAATTTATAAGTAAAGTGCATGTGCTACATACATAATCTCTTCTATTTGTTCTTTGAATGAAAGTGCAATCTTTCGATGTTGTCAGATGGTGAGCTGCGATGTCAAAGTTCCACAAATAATGCCAACTTTTGAAAAGGTTTTCAGATCCATGTTCTTCTTGGGGGTTTCCTTTGTTGTATTTGTTGAGTCATATTGCCTTATGGATGGATGACAATTGCGCTAGGGTTGATGTAGTGACCATCAGTGTGCCTTCAATATATTGGATGAACAAGTTTTCTATCCCTTGATGAGCTGTCTAATGTTGTTGGACTAGATTATAGACGTGAAAGTTGAAACTCCTTTCACCATTAATTCCTCCTAGAAGATCCTTTTGTGACACCATGTTGCTTTTGTGGATTCTGTTACTCTCTACAATTCATATAAATTTTGCTCAGTCTATGTAGATCCATGGTAAGACTTTGTACTGTTTGATTTTTCATCCTCCATGTGATCATTGTATTTTCTTTGTTTGTTGGGGATCTTCAGTCTGGATTTACTGCTGGGTTGATTAAATTATTTTACAGATTTTGATTGTACATGGGGGCTGAAGTGGGATAGTTAATTCCTATTCGACGGTGGGGTGCGAATGTAATATGTATATAGTACTTACTTTGTATAGTTTTTTGGCCTTAAGGCTTATATAATAGAAATTTTATTTACCGATAAAAAAAAAGAGTAAAAATTATTATTAATAACTTGTGTTTCAAAAAACAGTTTGATAAGTAACTTGAGATGGTATGGGCAAGTAAAATGGACACCTGTGGAGGCACTTGTGAGAAGGTTTAAGTGATGCGAGTTAAGGAATCTAAAAGAGCTAAAGGAAGGATGAAGAGGAACTGGATGTAGTCAGTCATAAATGATTTGAAGACACTTATTGTGGCTGAAGATTGATTGATATGATGGATTAGGATTCATGCTGTTGGCACCAACCAGCTGGGATAAGACAGTTATTGATTTTGATGTTGATGATGTTGATTGTGTTCACCTGATGTCGTTTTTCTATATTAGAATTTATTGCTACGTGATTATGACATCGTTGATACTTTTTTATTGGTTTAATTTTTTCCTTTTGGATTCTAGCTGCTCATTGTTATGTCACAACGTTATCTTATGCTGTCATGCTGCAGAATTGTCGAAGTCCTTTGGTCTAGTACCATCAAGATTTTTTGCAACAGTATTAGTCAAAGGATAGTTTGTGGTTGAGGCTGATGAGCAAGGGCATACAGGGGTGAGAAGGATTCTCAATCTTTTGAGAACACGTTCTAGTTGAACACTTGTGTCTCGCATGTACATCAATTACACACCTCCATTTATTTGAAAAATCCTAGTTCACGAAACAAACATATCAGTCACTTTACATACTTGTAGACATGATTTTTATAGAATACATGTCGGATACACATTGTATGGACATGTTGGTATGTTGAGTTATGGGGTTACCATGCTTGACTAGTCTTTTTCTGGTATTTCAATCTTCCTATGAAATTATCCTAAAAAGGGAGGTGTTATTCAATAATTGAGCACAATAAGTTATATTGATGGTTAAGGTGGAAGCATAATAAGAATATGGGCTAAGAAATGAAGGCTTTATGGCCAAAGTACGGCAAAGAACAGCGGCTGGGATTCAGACAGTTACTAATATAAAAATAAATGGAGTCAACATAAAAGGAGCGGTACTTGAGGATTCAAATAATCCAGACCTAATTCGTCTGGATGTAAATTAGGATTTGTTGGAGGGTTAAAATTTGGGTTACAGATTGAAGAAAAAGGCTAATCATGTGACATACTAACGCGATATAAAGTTGTGAAAAATGACTAAGAAAACAAGAAATCATATCTAATGAGGTAACAGAAGGAGAAAAAAATGCAAGAGATTCACTGAAAAGAACACTAGTAGGTTGACAAGCTACTCTGATTAGAAGAGGAACATAATATATGAAGGAGTGGAATAAGCCACCATGGTGGTTCTGAAAGTGGATATAATATTTTTCACATAGACATCATTGACAAAGATAGATAAGGTGCATAATGGCTTGTGCAATAAAAGCTGAAGCCAAGCCTGAGACATAAGAAGCTGAGCCCAAGCCTAGCCTAGGTGATCACAGGCTAAAACGAGTAAATGCCAACCTTGGCTCAGTGCCAATATGTGTGCTGGCCATTAGCCTTGGGTATATAAGCTTATTTTTAGGTAGAACTGTAAGAACATGCCCAGTCCATTTATCTATTGAGCCTTATTTGTAAGCCCTGCAGGCTCCCACAAGCAGTTTGACCCTGGCTTATAATAGCCAGCCTTACCCATCACAACCCTAAAATTCAAGCATACTAGAGTATTAATATATTTAGAGATCTGTAGCTCTCTCCTTATTCCATTATAACTCATAATAGAAACCCCCCTGAAAATAGGAACTTTAGAGGCTCCAGTAATAAAAGACTTGTAGGCTACCATCCAAAGTAGAAACCCAACTGAAAATAGGAATTCGTAAACTTCTAAATCCTTCCAAGCTAGCCTAAAACTCCAACTTTCTAGATACTTCTTTCACTTAACCACAATAAAGAATAGAAACATAAGTTAGCAATCTTACACTGACCAGCACCTGTTCGTATTTTGACCATAACTTGCTTGTTAGAAAGCTAATTAGAGGGGCTTTCTAATGGTATTGGAATCAATAAATTTGGCCACACACTGATGTAGAAAATGTTGGGCCACAAGTAATGTGACAAAATGGTGATCCCATCCTTCACAAGTTACACTCCAGCAAGTCTTGATCCATGGTGTTTTCTATACCAGTGCACTACGACATGTTTCTGGATTTCAATCATTGTGTACTCTTTGGAGAATATGTTTATGGTGTTTTTGAATGTGGTACTATTTTGCTTGATCTTGTGCTTTTCCTATGTGAGTTGCATCTTCATTTTTGTAGGATAAAAAGTGTGATTTTCGTGTGCTGATATGGTTATCTTTTATAATTACTTTTGCATTTGTAACTTCAAAAATGGTTGGAATACTTTTGAGGAATTTGTTTAGTGAATTTATCTTTAAGTAATTTCTCTTTTTGTGTATGATTACCATCAGAACCCAGCAGTTAAGGGGAATGCATCAGGGCAATCTAACTATGGGGGAGGTGCATTTTATACAACGGTAATCCTGTTATTTCTTTGTCCCGCTGATTATTATTCTCATACAATGAAATTTCATATGTCAAGAGATGCAGAACTGAATTAGTGTATGAGATTAGAGGCCTATTTTAAATGCATAATGACCACTATTATTTAATGAAAATGTGTTTACATTAAGAGTAAAAATGCTGCATCTTACACATGCATATATAATAGTAATTAGATACTCGCCTTAGATTTAGACTTTCTTCATTTGCGTATACCTAATTTGAAGCCGAGTGGTAATTGCATAAAGCTGCTGATCTCTATCTAGATGCTTATGTTGTAGATATGTAGAGTATTTGATTTATGAGACAAGAAGGTGGAATTTAAATTGTTTCTTTCTGTATATTTCTATTTGTACTTTACTTTATCGTTTCTGGTCATTGGTAAATAGAAAGAGACCTGGGAGAGAGTAGAAAAAACCACTGGATGTAGCCTACTTTTATGTAAGCCCTCATTTGTAGTAACAAATGGTTCCCTTTGTGCTAAAATATTTTCTTACCTCATGAATACTGCGTACTACACATTGTTGGCTTCTCTGTAACATGTATGTATTTATGAATGTATGTATGTGCATATATTATTTATATGTATATAATATATATTAGTACTTGGCTTAGTTTTGAATGTCTGTCACGAGAAATGTGAAGATATATTTTTAGAGGCATCATTGACACTCAGGAGAAGCTAGTGAGTTTGTGCTGTGATGACTTTTCTTGTATATTCAATATTATACAATTGTAGCATAGGTTGCATACTTGTACAATTTTTTATACTTTTTGCTCCCTATTGTTTGTCTGGTTTTAACGTAACGCATGCTTAATGGACTTTTTTTTTTTTTTTTACCAGAATGCAGTGTCAGACGCGTGGTTGTTTCTAATGTGCTTGCTTTACATGTGATTCTATATTTTCTTATGCTATGATTGTACATTTTGGGGTCTTTTATTGCATGATGCACTTTTTTTTTTCTTTCTGCCTGCTTATGTTATGGCTTCTCCGTGCTTTAACAAATCCTTATCTTGCTGGGATATTCAGAATCCTGGAAGTGTGCCTCCTGCCATAAACTCAAGGCTTTCACCTCTTCCTCCTGAACCTGCAGATTTCAGTTATGATCGTGGTGCCACAATTGATATTCCTCTTGATTCAGCAAAGGTAGGTGCAAGTTTTTAAATGATATTGCAGGAATTATTGCATCTCCTAAGTTGGGAAATATTACGAAAATTTCAATTCGGTGCATGAAAACTCAGGGATGGGGGTGATATTGGAAAAAGTGGGAAAATTTTGATGAAACATCAGAGATGTTAAATAAAAGAGGGATGGAAGGAGGGAGGGAGAATGCTAATAACTAACTACCATTATATTTCACATACCATTATATTTCACGTCATACATTATATATATATATATATATATATAGAGGCAATTATATTTCATATTTTATCCAAATAAAACGAATATATATAATATGTAAGGCATGTTGAGGGAATAAAAGTTTAAAACATGTGTTGACATATATATTTATTTAATGCAATAATCTTTCCTATATTGTTTTTAACATCAAAAAAAAAAAATAGTCAATAGGACTCAGAAATACATGAAAAGTCATAACAACATAAGAGTTCTTGGCTTAGTAGATATTGTCGTCATTACCCTGAGTTAAATATAAGAACTGAATACGTAGGAACTTATTTGAAGTACGAAGTTAATTTGGACCAACTAAACATTTAATTACATATGTTAAAACTAAGTAAAATTATTAGTATACTGGTATTTACCACTAATGTTAGCATGATCTAAATTGAATTACAAAGTTAATTATATTATTTGAATTATGAACTTAATTATATTAATATGTATTATTTTTAAATTTTTTTATTTTTAAGAATTGCTTATTTTTAATTAATAAATTATTTTCATCTCACTTGAAATATAAGAAAATAATTATAATAAAGGTACTTACCTATTGCATACAAATTTTACATATATTTTGTACATTTATTCTAATCTTATATTCTTTTTTTTTCCTCCTAATCTTTTATCTAAATCCGTTCTAGAGTACAGATGATTGCTAATTATTTTCATAAATTGACTGAAATAATTACTATTTTATGTTAGAATTATGCAATGCCTTTTTTCTTAACAAACCCCTACCATTTATTTTTACAAGTAAGTTATATTTTTTAAATAATTTTAAATCAAATTGCTTAAGTAATATTTTAGCCAAAAATTAAAGTTTTTCATCAAAGATCCATTTCATAGATTGGCCTTTTTCTTTTTTACTCACCCTCAATTGGAAAATATCTTCATGATGAATGTAAATGCATCAAATTAATGCACTGGCATGCGTTCCATCTAATTCTACCCTAAGCCTACAAAAAAAATGAAAATGATGTATAAACTAAGAAAAATGAAAGAGGACTTGCCCCATATGTTGTTTGTGTAAACCATCAAAGTTGAAGCCAAAGGAGGCTCCGATCTCACAAAAATGTGGTTTGCTGAAGTAGAATTTCTAGGTCTCCATTCATCATTGTTTTTTTTAGGCAATAATTGAAAAAGTTCGGGATGCATTTTATGATTCATGGTTTGGGTGGGTGGGTGGTAAGATTGGAGTTCCGGTTAATATATCTTTTACACCTTCCTGCAGTTGGATATTTAAACCATGTGTAGGTGCAACTTTCCACATTGGCAAAGCTTATAGTTGGTAGCTGTTATCTGTATATTTTGTGTAAGCATAAAGTTCAGTTTCTTCTAACCATATTGTTTGATATTTAGGATCTAAAGAAGAAAGAGAAGGAACTCCAAGCTAAGGAGGCTGAATTAAAAAAGAGAGAACAGGTAACTGCTTTTATTATATCATATAAGTAAAAAACATGCTGTATGAAATCAAGGATTCATAAGTAGCTTTGTTGCTTTCTTTTGATTTTACCAAATTGATTTGTTTGACCACTTATATTGTTGCAGTTTATAGTCATTTTGAGTTTACTTATTAAAAGATATTTTGGGGTTTCTTGCAATTTTTAAGGTACAGATGTTACACTTAATTAAGTGTAAGAAAAATGCTCAATGGTTAGAGACGGGGTTAGGATGTTAGTAGTATTTAGCGGTTTTTAGCTTAAGTAGTTCAACTGTTTGACAAAAACTTTTGTATCAATATCTTACATTTCATTTTAAAATTATTCTGTATCTAAATATTTATCTTTTACATGTTCTTTTCTGTTTCTTGCAAAAATTGTAACAACTATGTCTTTAGTTTCTTTATCTAAATATTTATCTTTTACATGTTTATTTCTGTTTCTTGTAAAAATTGTAACAATTATGTTTTTAGTTTCTTACTATTGTTCTATATTTGATTTTTTCTCTTTATGGTGAATGACCTGAAGTATATTTGGGTCTTCTGATGTATATATAAATTGGGTAGGCCTTAATATTAATTTTGCAACTTGTTGGAATGATGCATCCTTGTTATAATATCTTATCAGCTTTCTTGATGATGTACAGGAAGTAAAACGGAAGGAAGACGCTGCAGCACGAGGTATATCTGGTACTGTGTTGTCAAAGTGTTGTTTAGGTGATGCTTAGGCTACCACTTCACCCAGCAAGGACCATTTGGTGGTCCATGAGTAATTGAGATGCAGTCAACTAGTGATGCTGTTGACATGTAGGTGTTAAAGAATTTAGGTGCTTCTTTAGGCACTTAGTACACATAACAAGAGGATGATGACGTGTACGTTGATGTAGTTTGAGTAGGTGAGAGACAGATCCAGCGCAGGCCTAGCCCCAATGACACAACCGTTCTGGTGTTACTTGTCTGACTCAAGGGGAGGTCGTTTGGCAAGGCATGGCAGGTTGGCAATGGCTAAAGAATGAGAAAAGGAGATGTACAGACGGAATGGATGCCATTGTGGATTCTTTGGATCTTGCTGAAGAATCAAGTCTTGACTTAGGATCTTTTTTCAGTCTTTAGTATTCTGTCATATAATCTCCTCTCAATCTCAATCTCAATCTCTAATCTCTCACTCTGCCAGAGAAGTTCTTTGTAGAGAGAGTATTCTCAAATCTAGGAGAAGCCTTCTTCTTTCCCAGACCTATAGTGATCTCTCATAAGCCTAAATAGGCTTTTTATAGATACAATTGTCTTCTAGATGATGACACTAATAGTTATCTTCTATAACGAGGTGGCATCCTCTTCAGTCTACAGGTTGACCCGACCCGTTGATCCGTATGACTTTCCTGAACCTTAGGTCGAAATGCCAAAGTCCAATCCGGCCGTTAATGACTCCCATGCCCGT
Organism: Pachysandra terminalis; assembly: GCA_031762675.1. NCBI lineage: Eukaryota > Viridiplantae > Streptophyta > Magnoliopsida > Buxales > Buxaceae > Pachysandra > Pachysandra terminalis. The sequence goes on along the minus strand of JAUPMG010063121.1, from coordinate 1,241 downwards.
GGCCTTCACCTTAACGGCCATCTGTAACTAAAAGGGCTTTCGCTCGGGATGGGGATATTCTCTTCAGCAAACATATAAAAGTTTCACAGATAAATAATTAATTAAACAAGTCCGACGAATCATACCGGAGCACAATTTGCATTGGTTAACCTATGCATTATCATTCATCAAAGTGACAATTTAACATTAAATGCAATAATTCTTACAATAGTAAGTTTCATAATAAATCTCATAAGTTATGTCGAAGCATATCACTCAGTATTTAGTCTAACCAGACAACTGTGTGAAGGTACCTAAGTTCGCAGGTCTTAATAACAAAAAGTGTCGAAAGTCCATGTGCTCAAATCACCAAAGGTCAAAATCTTAACTGTGCAAGTTGAACACTTGCCACAGGTTATAAAGACCAATATACAAGTTTCCTGGGTCACTCAACGTTATTGCATGTGATATAAGACCCCAAGGAGCAGAACATGCAATTGGAAAAACCCGACAAAACCCACTCTGGACCAGCTGTTGGTCCCAGCTAGACTGGTGAGCCACCCAATCTAGGTTTGCCACCCAATCCAGGGTGACTATGGCACCCTGGCCAAGTGACTGCTGGGTTCAGTTCTGCTATTTTCTCGGTTTTTGTGTGTGTTTTCATTCAACGATTTGCATCTTTTCCACTATTTTCGTGGTCCCAAATCCATCTACGGTCTTGGTCCAAGTATTCCAAAAAGTCCAGAAGTTGCGACATGCTCCATGGCACACATTATGCCAAGGCACAATTTGGTGCTTACAGCCGCACAAGTCTCCTAGTAAAGCAATTTTTATGCCACATAGGCATTCTCAAGGTAATAGCATGACATATTATATGCCACATCATCCATGTTAGGATGATGTGTCAAGTGATCCAAAGGTGGTCATTGGAGAGCTAAATTAAGTTTTTCACACTGTTGCTATCACAAAAGAGAAGGTTGAATCTGTGTTTGTGTGCGCGCGCACACTTCATATTTATTAAATTTTTGGTACAAGGAAAATGATCTTTATTTTTTTGCAATGACTATAGTGTTATCGATGTGTGTGTGTGCGCTTCGCATTTATTAATTTTTTCGTACAAGGAAAAATGATACTTTATTTTTTTGGAATGACTATAGTGTTACCGATGTTTATTTCTTTAAAAAAAGGAAAAAGAAATTAAATTCATATATATATATATATCTATATATATATATATATATATAATCTTTTAAATTTATATA
>JAUPMG010063090.1:0-13447 GCA_031762675.1 Pachysandra terminalis | reverse complement strand
GATTTCAATCTCTCTCAAATGAGTTTCACTTTAGCTGTCGTCTCTTGTACTAGATCTGGTCCTAGAATAGTGTTCTCTCCAACTTCTGTCCAACAAATTGGTGAAAGATAAGGTTTACCGTACATGCTTTGAATGGAGCCATGCTAATGCTCGAATGATAACTGTTGTTGTAAGAAAAATCTACCAAAGGTAGATGTTCTCCCCAACTACCACAGAAGTCCATCACGCAAGCTCTAAGCATGTCCTCCAATACTTGGTTCACTCTCTCTATCTGTCCATCCGTTTGTGGGTGATAATCCGTACTCAAGTCAAACTGTGTGCCCATAGCCTTCTGCAATCCTTCCCAAATCTCGATGTAAACAAAGATCCTCTATCAGAAACAATACACACTGGAATACCATGAAGTTGTACGATCTCTCTAACGTATCGTCTCTCGATCTCTTCAGCTGAAGCTAAAATCTTCATTGGTAAGAAGTGGGCTGATTTGGTTAAGCTTTCCACGACTACCCAAATCTAGTCCATGTTACCTCGTGTCTTCAGCAAACCGACTACGAAGTCCATGGTGATGTGCTCCCACTTCCACTCCACTATAGGCAATGGTTATAATAGTCCTGCTAATCTCATGTGCTCGGTCCTAACCTGCTGAAAGGTAAGACACTTCGCCACAAACTATGCAATCTCTTTCTTCATTCTCGACTACCAATAGTTCTTACGCAAGTCTTGGTACATCTTGGTACTTCCCGGATGAATGGAATACCGCGACTTGTGTGCTTCCTCTAATATCTCTCTCCTGATGTACTGATCCTCTGGGACACAAAGGCGACCTAGATATTTGATAAGTCTGTCTGAGTGTACCATCCAATATGGCTTCCCATCATCGGCTGCTAACGACAATTGTGTCATGCCCCAAATCTGTAGCACGAATCCCAAGGAGGGAATTGCACAGATCTGAAGGTGAGACCTTTGGGATCCACTACTAGACCGCGGATTGCTACCACAACATAACGCAAACAAAAGTAATAATGTAATGTGGAAGCTAACAACTACATAAAATCCAAAGTATAAATAAAACTGTACTTGGCCTTAGCAGGGCCTAAATAAAATAAATCCAAATCCAAACTACCACTACGTCCAAAGGATCCTCAGAATACGTCAACAACATAAATCAAACTAAATAGTCTAACTCCATCCGGAATGAAGGGCAACAAACGGAAATAAAGCAAGCAAGTAGGTAAAGTAGCAAAACAATCCACGCAGCAACTTCAACTAGAGCAGACCTTCGTCTTCCCATCCTACAACATAAAACGTTGCGTGAGCCTACGATTGCTCAGTAAGAAGCAAAGGAATGTTCACCCTTCCTCTCATAGAATCAACCACAAAGGTTAGTACCATAATAATCCGATAATAAATCTGATAACAAAACAACATAAGGAGAAGCAAGATGAATAATTATGAGATGATATGAGATAACATGAATACATGCACATGACGTAGGATGAATGCAATGAACAACATGCACAAACAATGATAGGGATGCAAGATGAGATGAACTAAGATTAATGTTTCATGGTAAGCACACCTCTTAACACTCAACGACAAGGCCAATTTAGGGCGCTAACCCATGGCATGAAGGCTACCCTACAATATGACTAATTTCTGAGTGAACAATACTCGAGGGGTAGCGCACCTGTATAGGCGCTTGCAATCATCCTACCCTAGTATCTGTGAGCCCTTTCACCTCACAAGGTATGTAGTCATCCCAGTCCGGAGGCATCGCAGTTGTTTCTCCGTAGATTTCCACCTCCCAGTCTACTTATAAGTTCACATCAACCTAGTACGTAATGCACTAGGTGGATATCATGTGAAGGCCTACAACAGAAACTATCCAAGGTCCCATACCCTCAGATAATCTAATTGTATACATTCACTAGCTTCCAACGTTATCACAACAGTACACAATCATTAGATTACCACAAGTCTACAACAATAAGGATCAACTAAGATGGAATGATGGCAACCAACACATCGGAACTCCAAGATCGATACACCATGGGCAAGTCTTGCTCCCTGAAATCAACAAAAATAATGGCCGAAGCCCTACACCATAAATCCAAGTCATCCAAATGAAATCATCACTTACTATGCAATCTACAGGGTGTTCGGCAGAGGCATCGGGGGACCGAAGCCTTTAGAATAGCCCAATTAGTCTAGAAATTAGTCTTTATCGGTGAAGTGGTTGGTGGACCGAAACTCTCTGTGAAATTTGATGGTCGTCGGCAGAGCCGTCGGTGGACCGAAGCCTGCCAATCTACTGGAATCTGGCTTTTTCTGAGGTTTTCCATGAGTTTTGAAATTCAAATCTAGACATTCTAATACACTCCAAAACACTTGTACACATACATAAACCTCCGAAAACATCTTTAAAACACATTAGACTACACAAAATGCATTCAAACAAGGATTTAATCATTCAATCAATCAACAAATCATATATTCAATATATTCAAAAACAGGGCATTGATTTCAATCAAAAACTATGATCATCCCTACGCAACTTACTTGATTCAAGTAGAGTCTCTTAGCACTCTCAGGATCACTCTTCGTCTAGCAAATGCGGGCTGTAATCACTTTCTCGTTCACTCATCTCGGCGTCGAAATCCTCCACAAGGTAGTCATCTTCTTCCTCTCTTCTTCTTTCCAGCCTCTCATAGAAGTTCATATCTGAAATTCCAGAGAAATAGGAGATAATGAAACCCTAAATTCTCTCTTAGAAACTTATCCAATCTCAAACCTAAGCTTCCAAAACAAACACACGTTCCCTATGGAACGTGCGTTCAAAACGACAACTCTATATTTTGTTTTGATTTCATAACAATCGAAACCCCATAATAATAATACCAAAACAACCCCAACTACTAAATAGTAATTCATATAAGTCACATTAGCATTATTAATAATATTACGTATATTAAATAAATGCTAAAAATACCCTTAAACTGTGGAAAAAAATAAATCATTAAATATGGGTATTCGTTTAGAAGCATTTCGTCCTCGAAATTGTGTACCTGAGTCCTCGAACAAATGTAGATAGCACTCCCTAATCTCTGACTCTTGCTCCCAAGAGACTTTTGTCTCGTCATGATGTTCCCATTAAATCTTCACCAATGGTATCGTCTTCGTATGCAGCACTTGCTGTTTGCGATCTAGAATCAGCATAGGCTTCTCGACATAAGTAACATCTTCTTGAAGATCCAACTGCGTCCAATCTAGCACATGCGAAGGGTCTGGCTCTTATATTCATAGAAGTGATACGTGAAAGGCGTCGTGAATCGCCGAACGTTGAGGCGGTAAAGAAAACTCGATAAGTAACAAGTCCAATATGCTCAAGTATCTTGAAGGGTCATACAAATCAAGGTGCTTACTACCCTTTCTTGCCGAAACGCATAACTCCCTTCAACTGTGAAACCTTGAGGAAAACACAATCTCCAACTGCAAACTCTAGCTCTCGCCGTCTCTTGTCTGCATAACTCTTCTGCCTACTCTGAGATGCCTTCAATCTCTCCCGAATAAGCTTCACTAAATCAATGCTCTGCTACACTAACTTGGGTCCAAGAATGCTATCCTTTCCCACTTCTGACCAACATCCAGAAGAACGACACTTCCGACCGTATAATGCCTCGAAAGGTGCCATACTAATACTCACATGACAACTATTGTTGTAGGAAAAATCAACCAACGGTAGATGCTCTTCCCAAATGCCTGCAAAATCCATCACGCAAGCTCGCAACATGTCCTCAAGGACCTGGTTGACTCTCTCCGTCTGGCCATCTGTTTGCGGGTGATAAGCGGTGCTGAAATCAAGCCTCGTACCAAAGCTTTTTGCAACGCTTCCCAAAATATCGAAGTGAACAAAGATCCTCGATCTAACAAAATGTTGACATGAACTCCATGTACTCGCCAGATCTCTCGAATGTACAGTCTAGTAATCTCCTCGGCTGTAGGTGAAATCCGAACCGGTAGAAAATGCACAGATTTGGTCAATCGGTCAACGATCACCCAAATCGAATCCATGCTCCCACGAGTCTTTGGTAGTCCACTCACGAAGTCCATGGTGATATGCTCCCACTTCCATTATGCAGTCGGCAATGGCTAAAGTAATTCTGCTAATCTCATGTGCTCAGCTTTCACTTGTTGGCAAGTGAGACACCGTGCCACATACTGAGCTATCTCTCTCTTCATACCCGGCCACCAATAATGTTGACGTAAATCTTTGTACATCTTTGTTCTCCTCGGATGAATGGAATAACACGACTTAAGAGCCTCATCCAAGATCTCCCTCCTGACGTTCTTGTCCGTTGGTAGACAAAGTTTGCCTCAAAATCTGATCAAATCGTTCGATTGAACAATCCACACTGGCTAGTTGTCCTCCATTGTAAGTGCAAGTCGATCTGTAGCGCTCTTTTGAAGTTCTGCAATCTGCTGCTCCAATGATGGTTTAGCCATAAGGCTGAATGAGAAACCATCACACTGCCGATCTGAAGGCTAGACTCCTAAGTCTGTAATGATCTCATGAAGTCTCTGCTCCTGCCTCATCAAATGAGCAAGAACTCCTCGTGGTCTGTGACTCAAAGCGTCTACCACCACATTAGCTTTACCAGAATGGTAGCTAAGCGTCGAAATATAATCCGCAACAAGCTCTAACCATCTCCTCTGACACATATTCAGATCCGTCTGAGTGAATATGTACTTCAAGCTCTTATGATTCGAGAACAGCTCGAACTCTTCTCCATACAAATAATGCCTCCAAAGCTTCAAAGCAAAAACCACCGCGGCCAACTCCAAGTCATGCGTAGGATAGTTACGCTCATGAACTTTAAGTTGCTGTAAAGCATAAAGTCACCACACGACCCTCCTGCATCAAAAGAGCTCCTAAATCCTACAATGATGCGTCAGTGTAGACTTCCATCTTCCGACCTGCAACTAACACAACAAGAACAGGTGCCAACGTCAATCTCTTCTTCAGCTCCTCAAAAGCAGCTTCACACTTCTTAGGTTGCTCCCAACCAAGAATTTCCTCAACCTTGGCCGGATCCACAGAAATACCGTTTCTTGATACAACATGCCCAAGGAACTTTACCTCTTCTCTCCAGAAGTCGCTCTTCTCAAACTTAGCATACAAGTGCTAGTCAAACAAGGTCTGAAGAATAGTCTGCAGATGCTCCTCATGCTCCTCTACAGATCTCAAATACACTAGCATGTCACCCACAAAAATCACCACAAAGTGATCTAGAAAAGATTGAAACACCCGATGCATAAGATTCATGAAAGCTGCAGGCGCATTCGTCAAACCGAATGGCATCACAACGAACTTATGGTGACCATACCGGGTACGAAAGGCCGTCTTCTGAATATCTTCGTCTCGAATCCTCAGCTGATGATATCCAGATCTCAAGTCGATCTCTAGAAATATTGCGCTCCTCTCAACTGGTCAAACATGTCATCAATCTGCGACAATGGATACTTCTTCTTCACAGTGACTCGGTTCAACTACCTGTAGTCGATGCAAAGCTGAAGAGAACCGTCCTTCTTCTTCACAAAAGTAACTGGAGCTCCCCAAGGTGATGTTCTGGGTCTGATGTAGCCAAGGATGACCAACTCGTTTAACTGAGCCTTCAATTCTTGCATCTTTATCGGCGCCATTCTGTAAGTAGCAAGCGAAATAGGGCTGGTACCAGGAAAAAGCTCTAGGGAAAAATCTACCTCCCTTTTAGGTGGTAAACCCGGAATATCCTTAAATATATGATCAAAGTCTCTCACAACAGGGATATTCTCCAAAGTAAGCTTCTGAACACTTTCCTTAGTAAATAGGAAATCGGACTGATAACGATCCTTCTCTGATCCAAGGAAAGTCAAACATCGGCCTCCAGGAAGACGAAGAAGAATTGACTTCTCAAAACAGTTAATCCTGGCATGGTCTAGAATTCGATTGCTGCTGCCTGTCCCGGCCTAGTCTAGCGTAATATGGCTGGTATCTCCCACTGCCACTTTTGCCGCTCTTGTCTGACTTGGGCTGATCCCTCGAAGCTCTGGATCTGTCCATGTCTCGTTTCACATTCCTAGCGCACTCAAGGACTTCTGTGTAGGCCTTCAGACGCTAAGGAACAACTCTGGATCGAATAGCAAACCGCAAACCTTCCTTGAACTTTGTTGCCTTGTCGACCTCGTTCGCAACCATGTGAGGTGCATAATGGGACTGCATCACGAACCGGTCTTCATACTGGGCCACAGTAAGACTGCCCTGCTCCAGACACATAAATTCGGAAGCCATTTACCTCCTGTAGCTACTCAGTAGGGTTTTCTCCAAGAACTTGAGACAAAACTGTTCCCAAGTCATCTCGGATGTCAAGCTCCTCTAGATCATCTCCCACCATTGAAGAGCTTCCCCTTTTAGTAGGAAAGTCGCCAGGGATACACGCTGTTTCTCCAGGCACTCCATCGTCCTAAAAATCCTCTCTATATCATGGAGCCAATCCTCTGTATAGTGAGGTTCTCCTCGTCCTGTGTACGTCGGTGGTGTTAGCTTCTTGAACTTCTCGAGCCAAGTCATAGCACCGCCTAGTGCGCCATCCAGCACCGGCCTAGTGCTCCATCTGATCGCACTCTCCTCTCGTCCAGCACTGCCTAGTGCTTCATCTGATCGCACTGATATGTAGCCAAGTCTCCCAAGATCTTAAATACGTTCGCCATTTGAGAGTTTACATCAGCCTCAGTCCTAGCAGCAGAATTCTCACCAATGGAAGCGTTCCTTCTCCTTCCTACCATCTAAACACCCGAACAACCATTTAATTCTCACGAGATACACCTTCTAGTAAGTATAAGCATACACATAATAGTCACAACAACAATCAATAGCACGCAACATACAATCCTATAGTGGTTTCTATGGTTCTCCACCTAATCTTCAGTTTCTATGTGATACCTAGCATTAATAGTCTCTAACCAAAATCATCCATATTCTGAGAAAACCTTATGCTCTGATACCAATTTGTCATGCCCCAAATCCATAGCATGAATCCCAAGGAGCGAATTGCACATATCTCAAGGTGAGACCTTCGAGATCGACTACTAGACCGCGGATTGCTACCACAACATAACGCAAGCAAAAGTAATAATTTACTTTCATTTAATAAATCAAAATGGGGAAGCTAACAACTTCATAAAGTCTCAAGTATAAATAAAATAGTACTTTGCCTCAACAAAGCCTAAACAAAATAAATCCGAATCCAAACTACCACTACGTCCAAAGGATCCTCAGAATACATCGACAACATAAATCAAACTAAATATTCAAACTCCATCCGGAATGAAGGGAATAAACGAAAAGCAAAGCGAGCAAGCAGGTAAAGCAGCAAAACAGCCCACACAACAACTCCAACAAGAGCGGACCTTCCTCTTCCCATCCTACAACATAAAACACTGCGTGAGCCTATGATTACTTAGTAAGAAGCAAAAGAATGTTCACCCGTCCTCTCATGGAATCAAGCACAGAGTTTAGTACCATAATAATCCGATAACAAAACAACATAAGGAGAAGTAAGATGAATAATTTATGAGAAAGTATGACATAACATGAACACATGCACATGAACTAGGATGAATGCAATGCACAACATACACAAACAATGATAGGGATGCAAGATGAGATGAACTAAGATTATTGTTTCATGGTAAGCACAACTCATAACACTCTTCCAACAAAAATGCCACTTTAGGATGCATCCAAGGAATTACCGGAATCCCCTCTTCATTTCGGGTGCTAACCCATGGCACGAAGGCTACCATACGGTATGACTAATTTTTAAGTGAACAATATTCGAGAGTAGCGAACCTGTATAGGCTCTCGCAAGCATCCTACCCTAGTTTATGTGGGCCCTTTCGCAAACATCCTACCCTAGTTTCTATGGGCCCTTTCGCAAGCATCCTACCCTAGTTTCTGTGGACCCTTTCACTCTACAAAGTATGTAGTCAACCCAGTTCGGAGGCATCGTAGTTGTTTCTCCGTAGATTTCCAGCTCCCAGTCTACTTACCACTTGACATCAACCTAGTATGCAATGCATTAGGTGGATATCATGTGAAAGCCTACAACAAAAACTATCCAAGGTCCCATACCCTCGGATAATCTAATTGTATACATTCACTAGCTTCCAACGTTATCACAACAGCACAAAATCATTAGATTACCATAAGTCTACAACAATAAAGATCAACTAAGATGGAATGATGGCAACCAACACATCGGATCTCCAAGATCGACACACCATGGTCAAGTCTTGCTCCCAAAAATCAACAACAATAATAGCCAAAGCCCTATACCATCCATCCAAGTCAACCAAACAAAATCATCACTTACTGTGCAATCTACAAGGTGTTCAGCAGAGGCATCAGTGGACCGAAGCCTGCCGAACAACCAAATTAGTCTAGAAAACATTCTTTGTTGGTGGAGTGGTCGGTGGACCGAACTTCTCTATGAAATCCAGTGGTTGTCGGCAGAGGTGTCGGTGGACAGCCTACCGAATAGCTTATTTTTCCTATAAACAATTCTCTGTCGGCAGAGGCGTCGGTGGATGAAGCCTACCAATCTGAGCGAATCTAGGTTTTTCTGGGTTTTTCCGTGAGTTTTAAAATTCAATTCTAGACATTCTAATACACTCCAAAACACTTGTAAACATACATAAAACACATTAAACATCTTTAAAACACATTTGACTACACAAAATGCATTCAAACAAGGATTTAATCATTCACTCAATCCACAAATCATATATTCAATATATTCAAAAACATTCATTGATTTCAATCAAAAACTATGATCATCCCTACTCAACTTAGTTGATTCAAGTAGAGTCTCTTAGCACTCTCAGGAACACTCTTTGTCTAGCACATGCGGGCTGCAATCACTTACTCGTTCACTCATCTCGGTATTGAAATCCTCCACAAGGTAGTCCTCTTCTTCCTCTCTTCTTCTTTCCAGCCTCTCACAGAAGTTCAGATCTGAAATTATCGAGTAATATAAGAGAATGAAACCCTAAATTCTCTCTTATAAACTCATCCAATCTCAAACCTACGCTTCCCAACCAAACAGACGTTCCCTACGGGACATGCGTTCAAAACGACAACTCTATATTTTGTTTGATTTCATAACAATCAAAACCCCATACTAATAATAATATCAAAACGTCCCCAACTACTAAATAGTAATTCATATAAGTCACATTAGCATTATTAATAATACTACGTATTTTAAATAAATGCTAAAAATACCCTTAAAATCTGGAAAAAAATTAAATCATTAAATGTGGGTATTCTCTTAATGGATTTGGGTCATTACAGTTGGTCATTGTCATCCTTCTGGAAAGCTTCTACGCGATGCTCTAACGAAGGTCTTGCTACCATGTTGAAAAGCTAACCACGGCTTTGCTGATTCGCTGGCTGAACTCTTAAGTCTGCTAAGTTCTCCTGAAGACTCCATTCCTGACGCATCAACTGAACTAGAACCCCTCATGGTCTGCCGCTCAATTTGTCAGCTACAACATTAGCCTTCACTGGATGATAGTGAAGTGTCGAGATGTAGTCATTAACTAACTCCAACCATCTCCTCTGGCGCATGTTGAGATCCTTATGAGTGGATGTGAACTTCAGACTCTTGTGATCAGATGCAATTCAAACTCCTCTCCATACAAGTAATGCCTCCAACGCTTCAAGCCAAAGGCAACCGCGGCTAACTCAAGATCATGACTTGGGTAGTTGCGTTCATGCACTTTAAGTTGTCGTGAAGCATATGCCACTACATGACCATCTTGCATAAGTACAACACCTAGGCCCTGCAAAGATGCGTTAGTGTAAACCTCCATTTTCTATCATGCGACATAACTAAGACTGGGGCTGAGGTCAACCTCTTCTTGAGTTCCTCAAATGCCGTCTCACATCTGTCGTCCCAATCGAGCTTCTCCACTTTCCTTGTTAAGCGGGTTAACGATGCTGCAATGGTGGAGAATCCCTTGATGAGCCTCCTAAAGTAGCCCGCAAGACCAAGGAAACTTTGAATGTCTGTTGCGTTCTTCAGTCGCTCCCAACAGAGAAGTGCCTTTACCTTATCCTGAACCACGGAGATGCCACTCTTGGACACTATGTGACCAAGGAATCTCACTTCCTCTCTCCAAAAGTCGCATTTCTCCAGCTTAGCATACAATTGGTGATCATACAACGTCTGTAACACGATCCGCAGGTGTTGCTCAAGCTCCTCCTCAGACCTTGAGTAAATCATAGTGTCATCCACGAAGATGACTACGAACTGATCTAGAAAAGGCTTGAAAACCCTATGCATCAAGTCCATGAAAGCTGTTGGCGCAATCATTAACTCGAATGGCATTACTACAAATTCCTAATGCCTGTATCGAGTATGAAAGGCCGTCTTTTGAATATCGTCCTCTCAAATCCACAACTGGTGGTATCCCTTTCTCAAGTCAATCTTCAGGAAGTATTGTGCTCCTTTCAACTGGTCAAATAGGTCGTTGATCCTCGATAGTGGGTACTTGTTCTTCACAGTCACTCGGTTCAGCTGTCTGTAGTCAATGCATAGTCGCAGTGATTCATCCTTCTTTTCACAAATATTACAGGTGCACCCCAAGGAGAAGTACTTGGTCTGATAAATCCTAATGCACTTAGTTCGTCTAACGGCTCTTTCAACTCGTGTAACTCAATCGGAGCCATCCGATAAGTCGCAAGTAAAATTGCAGTAGTACCAGGCATAAGCTCAGTGCAGAAGTCTACCTCCCTTAATGTTGGTAGCTCCAGAATATCCTGAGAAACCGTGTTGAAATCTCAAACTGTACGAATATCCTCCATGGATAGTCTCTGATCCTCATCAGCAATGAAAATAAATTCAGACTGATAGGCATCCTATTCTTTCCCGAGGAATGTTTTACAACGTCCTTCAAGAAGACCCAATACAACTGTCTTTTCGAGGCAATTCACCTTGGCATGATAAGCAAAGAGCCAATCCATACCAAGTATCACTTCAAAATCAGCCATGTCAAGCACTACCAGGTTTACTTCAAGGTTAAACTCCTCGACTCTTATCATGCAAGCAGGACGTACTCGGTGTTATGGTTCCTCCAACTGGGTTAATGATACATAACGAGTTCTCTAGACTAATGGGTTGCAAACCCAATAATAACATATAACTACTAGAGATAAACGAATGTGTATCACTTGAATCAAATAAAACACGAGCTGGGGTATGGAATAAAGTGATAGTACCTTCTACCACTGCGTTGGTAGTTTGGTCGTCTCGAAGAATCTCTACGTCAGTCAAGGAATTATCTCTGCCTTTCTGAGCTGGTCAAGGTAGTACTAGTTTACCGTCTCTCCTCGAAACTCAGCAATTGCACTGAAGATGCGTCTGAACTGCTGGTCTTGAGCTGGTTGTTTCTGAATATCACGCATCACAAAAACTGCTACTGTAATGACCTAAATCCACCAAGAGAATACCCACATTTAATGATTTGATTTTTTTTGGATTTAAGGGTATTTTTTCGCATTTATTTAATACATATATGTATTATTATAAATGCTAATTGGATAAATATGTATTATATTTATTGGTTGGGTTATTTTGATATTATATACAATTATGGGTATTGATTTGAAGAGAGGATCAATATCAATCATAGGTTCCGTTTTGAACGCACGAACCCAAAGGGACGTGCACAACTTTGGAAGTTTTGGCCTTGTGTTTTGGCAATAGGTTTAAAAGAGCATTAGGGTTTTCATTATCTTCCTATTGTATTTATTTCTAGACCCGAACTCTCGTGAGTTGTTGGACAAAAGAGAAGAAGAAGAAGAAGAAGAAGAAGAAGAAGAAGAAGAAGGGGATTTTACAGAAGACTTTGAAGCCAAAGCTCGTGGAGGTTTTGGTTGTTGCAGCGCATATTCTTATGACAAAGAGCGTTCCTGAGAGTGCTAAGAAACTTTAATCGATTCAGGTAAGTTGTGTAGGGGTGATCATAGTCTTTGATTGAGATCGATGCACTTATTTTGAATATAATGAATGTATGAACTTATTGATTGATTTAGTGATTTAATCTTGTTTGAATGTGTTTTAGATGTTCTATTTATGTTTAAAGAGGTTTTCAGAAGTCTAGAAGTGTTTAATTGTTATCTTGGATGGATTCGATTGCCTAAGATGTGACTTCGAACTCATAGAAACTACCCAGAATCACGCAGATCGGCAGGCTTTGGTCCACCGATGCCTCTACTGACAGAGACCAATTTCTAGGCAAAATTAGCTATTCGGTAGGCTTTGGTCCACCGATGCCTCTGCCGACGACCACCCAGAATTATAGAGAGGTTTGGTCCATCGACACCACCATCGACAGAAACCATTTTCTAGACCAATTTCGCTATTCGGCAAGCTTCAGTCCACCGACGCCGCTGCCGAACGACATGTAATTTACACAGTAAATAGTGTTTTCGTGAGGATGACTTAGAGGGATGGTGTAGGGCTTTGGCCATGGTGTGTCAATCTTGGGGTTCCGATGTTCTTATGACCACCATTCCATCTTTGTTAATCCCTTGTTGCGGTGGACTTGTAGTAATCTATGATTGTGTGTTGTTGTGATAATGTTGGAAGCTGGTGAATGTATACAATTAGATTATTTGAGGGTATGTGAGCTCGGATATATAGTTTCTGTTGTAGGCCTTCACTTGATAGCCACCTAATGCATTACATACTAGGTTGATGTCTAATGGTAAGTATACTGGGAGGTGGAAATCTACGGAGAAACAACTGCGATGCCTCCGGACTGGGTTGACTATAAACCTTGTGGGGTGAAAGGGACCACATAAAGTAGGGGAGGATGCTAGCGAGTGCCTATGCGGGTTCGCTACCCCTCGAGTAGTGTACACTCAGAAATTAGCCGTACTGTATGTGTAACGACCCGGACCGGGAATTCCCTACTTCATAGGTTCTCCAGTCCAAGCGTAACCTTCACCTCGTATTTCTACGAGAGTGGAAACCCAATTTAATCATAAGTGGAAGTTTTGCACAGTTCTAGTAAGATATAAGTAACTAAAATGTATAGAATAAAATCTATAGTGTCTAGGTGTAAGAATTCTAGTTCTAGACTAATTTCATGTACATCTAACAGAGTGCGCTACCCAATCCCTGTCGGCTCCCTTAGTTCGCTTCTAGCTTTACAGATCAGAAAAGAAATAATATAAACAACATGAGTAAACCTAAATTAATATGCATTCACTCATGTTCTCCTATTTTGAGCCGTATGTGATAGTGAACAACAGTAATATTCAGATATGTGCAAGTGGTGAACAGTTGTGGCATCAAATATAGATAAAGCAGTAAAGAGCACTCCCATCCTTACTGGGGTA
>JAUPMG010063080.1:0-13448 GCA_031762675.1 Pachysandra terminalis | reverse complement strand
AGACTTAATTAAATAAGCCTTAAACAATATAATATGTTTTAATGTATGATTGTATAAAGTTTTCATATATTAATATATGTTAAGTGAAATATATAGTTATAATATAAGTATTTAAGGATATAGTTTATCTTATGAAATTACTATTGTACCTTTGTTTGAAAAGGAATTTTCTATTTCAGTTTTTCGTGTTGTTACACTAAATCTCTTAGGGCAGCCATTGCAGCTCTGCAAGCTCAGTTGGATGCTTTGCCTAGCAAACCTGTTCCTAATCCCTCAACAAACCCATCAGTCAAAACCCCCTACAGAAAACTCTTCCCCATATATCCCCATACCTCCATCTGCACCAAAACGAGCGTTGTCACTATTGCAGATGTTCAGGCTTTTTTACAAAAGTCTCAGTCCAGAGATAAAAACTGGATTAGCAGTGACTTTTGTCCTCCGTATCCGAAGGCTCTCCTCAGCTTGCCTTACCCCAAGGACTATGAAGCTCCTGTCTTTCTCTTCCCCATATATTCTCATACCTCCATCTGCACCCAAAACGAGCATTGTCACTATTGCAGATGTTCAGGTTCTTTTACAAAAGTCTCAGTCCAGAGATACGAACTGGATTAGCAGTGACTTTTGTCCTCCGTATCCGGAGGCTCTCCTCAGCTTGCCTTACCCTAAGGACTATGAAACTCCTGTCTTTCCCCAGTTTTCAGGGCAGACTAGGAACGTCAGAGAGCATGTTAGTCGCTTCATTGAAGCATTGGGAGCTTACGCTGGCAACAAAGAACTCTATCTGAGGGAGTTCTCAAAATCACTTTATGAGCGAGCTTACACCTGGTACAGCAGGTTAGAGCCTAGCTCTGTGCATGCCTGGGAAGACATGGTGTCTCTGTTCCACCATAAATTCTTCATAACTGAAGAGAAGCTCACCATCATTGATCTCAGCCGGGAGAAGCAAAAGTCGGAGGAAGTCCTGGTCCAATACGTCAAACGCTTCAGGGACCTGGTCATCACCTGCACGGAAGCCGCTTCTGAGGAAAAGTTTGTCAGAATCTACATCAAGGTATGCTCTCGGCATACCGTATTCACATAGAGAACCAAAAGATCAAGAGCTTCACTAAGCTCTATGAATATGCCAAGCGGACGAATGCCTCTATCCCAGCGCCTCAGAAGAAGATAAAGAGGAAGCGCGCCTTGTCTGTTACCACAGACAAGGAGGAAGAGCTTGTTCCTAAGAGGAAAGGCAGGCCTAGCAACAACACCAACAACCAGGAGAGACGTGCACCTCCTCCGGAAGCAACTTGTTCTCCTGCTCAGCTGGATGCCATGTTGCAGGAGTGGATCAAGGATGACCGTGTCCTACTGCCGCCTATTGAGAAAGAACCCTTAGAGGCTGAAAAATTGTCCCCGCGGTACTGCAAGTTCCACCGCCATACCCGTCATTCCACCTTCGACTGCTAGACTTCGAGGAAACTCTTCCATGCCAGGCTGGCCGCCGGAGATATTGAACTGCCGGATGCAAAGGTGCACACTGATCCTCTCCCTCAGCACAGAGGAAAATGACGAGAAGCAGTGCGTATGATGTCCATTTTCACCAACTGGCAAAAGTCAGACCCTCAGTCTAGCGAAGCTACTCGCGGTCTCACCAAATTCCAGATGTTCTTTGAGGACATGCAGTTTACCTCTGAGATGCAGGCGGAGGCTACTCAGGTACTGCTAGGAATTATGAAGAAATACAATTTCCAGTGCTTCAACTGCCAAGAAGCTTCCACACACCACTCTCCACGACTTGGCAAGCATGACATAACCTTCTCGGAGGAAGACATGATGGCATCTTCGGAGGACCACAACAAACCCCTGTATGTGAATGCCACCTTACAGGGTATGGAGGTTCGAAGGGTGCTGGTGGATGGTGGCTCTGCAATCAATCTTATTGCTCTGAAGATCCTGGAGGCTATTGGTGTTTCCAGTAAGTGCGTCATTCCCAGCCAGATTCAGATTCTGGGTTTTGATACCCAGTGGCAGCAGACAATGGGCTACATCTCTCTCAACCTCCGTGTAGGTTCGTTCAGATTCCCTACCACCTTCGACGTCATTGATGATAGGACAGTGTTTCACGCACTATTAGGCAGGCCATGGATTCACCGGGCGAAGGTGGTACCCTCCACTTATCATCAGTGCTTAAAGGGAATCTGGAATGGGAAGCTTGTGAGAGTGGTGGCAGAACCCTTCCCCTTTGATGAATCGGAACCCCTATGGACTACCCTGGAACCTACTGTTTGCTTAGCATCATCTTCCTCAGTTTCTTCTTCAATCTCATCCTCATCAACACCATCTTCAGCACCATCTCCTTCGGAAGGCCCTCGACCTTCGAAGTCACGTTGTATAAGGGTAGACCTCCCGGATGGGAGACATGTCTACCGCTTATAGCAATCACAGGGGGCTCTATCCGCTGACGTCTTGCAGTGCGCCCCTGATGAAGAAATGACGGAAGCTCCCGAATCCAAAGTTGAACCAGCCCCGGAACACTTACAAGACGGTGTTCAGGCTATTCAGGAAGAGTTAACCACGGTTGACCATAGAGAAGATCCAATCGTCAATAGGCCTGTGTAAATCTCTTCCTCCCTCGAGCCAGCCCACAAGGAGGCCTTCATAACACTGCTCTCTCAATACAAGGACGTCTTCGCATGGAGCTATGAAGACATGCCAGGCCTTGACCCTGAACTAGTGACTCACAGGCTTCACATTTCCCCTGAAATGCATCCTGTCAAGCAAACGTCAAGGACTTTCAGGCCAGACATTGAGCTGCAGATCAAGGCTGAAGTCGAGAAGCTTCTACAAGCAGGCTTCATCAAACTTATCCAACATCCTTCTTGGTTGTCCAATATAGTTCATGTAAGGAAGAAAAATTGATAGATTAGATGTTGTGTAGACTTCAGAGATCTCAATAAAGTCTGTCCAAATGACGATTTCCCTTTGCCTAAGATGGATAACTAGATCCTTCATGGATGGATTCTCGGAGTATAACCAGATCCTCATGGACCCAAGGGATACTGAAAAAACCACTTTCAAAATCCCTTTGGGAAACTTCTACTATACAGTCATGCCTTTTGGCCTCAAGAATGCTGAAGTAACCTACCAAAGGGCCATGACTGCCATATTCCATGACATGATGCATGGAGAAGTTGAAGACTATGTGGATGATTTGGTCATCAAGTCAGCCAGGAAGGAAGATCATTTTGCCATCTCAGAGAGAGTGTTTCAGAGGTGCCGGATGTATAAACTCAAGATGAATCCCCCGAAGTGTGCCTTTGGGGTCTCCTCTGGGAAGTTCATTGGATTTATAGTCCACAGGCATGGGATAGACTTGGATCCCACGAAGGCCAAAGCCGCCATTGAATTAACTCCTCCCACGACTCAGAAGGAGCTGAAGTCCTTCTTCGAGCGGGTATCCTACATCTAGAGGTTCATACCCGGACTTTCTGCCCACTTGGTTCCCCTCATGCCACTTTTAAAGAAGAATGCTCCTTTTAACTGGAAGGAAGATCAGTAGCAAGCATTGAGGCCGTCAAACGAGTGCTCGCCCACCCTCACTCCATGATGACTCCAATTCGAGGGAAGCCTCTCCGGTTGTACATCGCCTTCACTGATCGGGCTATAGGAGGTCTGCTTGCTCCGGAGAATGAGCAAGGCTTCGAGAGACCTATCTATTACATCAGCAGACTTCTGCAAGGGGCTGTGATCAGATACTCCAGGATAGACAAGTCTTGTCTTGCCTTGATACATATGGTGAACAAGCTAAAGCACTACCTACATGCGCATATTATTCACATGGTGACCAGAAGCGACCGTGTTTAGTATCTCATCTCTCAGCAATTCTTTATGGGAAACAAATCAAATGGTTACTCCAGCTAGCCCAATTTGAGATTATATGCGAAACACCAAGAGCCATCAAGGGGCAAGCAGTTGCTAATCTGCTGGCTGTCTTCTCCACTCATGAAGAGGAGGATGAAATTATGAGCGAGGTAGCTGCTGTTTCTGAAGAGGAATGGCAAATGAAGTTCGACGGATCATCCAAATCGCAGGGCGGTGGAGCAGGGATTTCCCCCAATGGAGAGCAGTTTTCCTTCTCCTTCAAGCTGGATTTTCCATGCACAAACAACAGAACGGAGTATGAAGCCTTGTTGATTGGCATTTCTCTTGCACGGCAACTGAATGTTCAAAGCATCCACATTTAGGGGGACTCTTACTTAATCATCTCCCAAATCAATGAAGAATTTGCAGTCAAGGAACCGAACCTAGTTCCCTACAGGACGGCCATACAAGCCCTTCTTCAAAGATTCTCGAGCTATTCCTTGACTCACACCATGAGGAGCAAGAACAAGCATGCTGATGCATTGGCTAACTTAGGAAGCATACTCCAGTTTGACTTTGAGGCAACCACCTTGGAGGTCATCAAAAGGACTACTCCCTCTACTCAATTGCTTCAAGAAGATGAAGAACCTATCCCAGTAGGAGACTAGAGATATCAGATTGGCTGCGATCTGGAGAATCTTCCCCACCAAACTCCTACTAATCCTTTAAAGATCCTGGTAAACTTTACCAGACAAGGTTGTAAGGCTCTCTACTATAAAGGGGTTGGTGGAGCTCTTTTCAAATGCATTGGGCGGGAGGAAGCCAAAGAGTGGATGCAGACCATGCACAATGACACCTACGGGCTTCCAGATTCCATTGCCCTCTACAGACGGCTTTAGAGATCAGGCGTACACTGGCCTTCCATGGCATTTGAAGATGCCAGGCTGCAACTCGCCTGCGCCAAGTGCCAAGAGCCATTTGATGTTGCTGAAACTTTTCCTTTCTACGGGTTTACAGACTGGAGGGAACCATACATCAAGTTCCTCAAAGACGGAACCTTGCGTTCTGACAGGTTTGAAGCTCTTCAGCTCAAACGCAAGATCCCTCAATTCTACTTGGAGGAAGGAGTGTTGTTTTGGAGGAGCTTCAATGACACCCCTCTGCATTGCTTGGGTACACAAGAGATCTTCATTGTCCTTCGAGAGGTCCACGACAGCACATCCGGACCAAATCAAGGGAATAAGAAATACAAGCAACTCCAAGACATAGGCTACTACTGGCCTACCATGGAGGCGGATGCAACAGATTTTGTGAAGTGCCAGATTCAAGATGGCATCCCCCGTAAACCTTCTCAGGAAATGCAGTCAATCATTACTCCATGGCTCTTCCACACTTGGGGTCTGGATCTGATTGGACCCATTAATCCTAGGAGTCGGCGTGGGCATTCTTGGATCTTGGTGGCCACAGAGTACTTCACCAAGTGGGTTGAAGCTGTCTCTCTGAGAAGGGCCAATGGAGCTTCTGTAGCTCAGTTCATCAGGGATAACATTGTCCTCCGTTTTGGTCCCCCTCAAAGGATCATCACAGACAATAGAACTTCCTTCATCAACAGTTCAGTCAGGGAGATCACCGTGCACTACTGGATCCTGCACAACAAGGCTACTCTTTACTACCCTCAAGGGAATGGTCAAGCTGAAGCCACCAACAAGACCTTGATTAGGATCCTGAGCAAGATGGTGTATGACCAACCCACAAGATGGAATGAATCTCTACCTCAAGCCTTGTGGGCATACAGGGTGAGTAAGCACAAAGCTACAAGTGCAACTCCTTTCTCTCTTGTGTTGGAGCAGAAGCTCTCCTCCCAGTAGAGTTGCAAGTTGCCTCAGTAAGGATCTTACATGCTAGTGGGGTAGATTGGGACTTCAGAGATTTTTCCCTCCTACGTGTTCAAGAGTTAGACAATCTAGATGAAAGGAGGCAAAAGGCTTTGGAAAGCAATCTACAATACCACCAGATCATAGCTCAAGCCTACAACAAACTAGTCAAGCCAAGAAGTTTCCAGGATGGTGAGCTGGTCCTTCGAGCTACTTGGTATGCAAGGAGCACTACTGTGAAGCCTAAGTTTGCTCCTAAGTCGGAAGGACCTTTTGAGGTCACCTCAGCTCAAGCTTCGGGATACTATAAAATTAGTCCATTGAAGGAAAATGCAACTCAAAAAGTTGTAAATGGAAAATGGCTAATGAAGTATTTTTATTAATGAAGAATCTTTCATTACAAAGAATACATGAGTACAAATACAACAAAATTACAAAGAAAGAGAGTCAAGAAGCCTTAGTCAGTTGAGACTCGGTTACGCCTTCGAAGGCACCCTCGAGAAGTCCAGGTCTGGAAGCACTAGGAACAGGAAGGGAATCCCACATGATATCAGCCTGCACCTTCATGAACTTAACTTGCTCTTCAGCTACCACTCGCGCTGCTTCCTCTATGTCCTGCTGAATTTGCAGTCGTTCTTCCACAGCTCTAATCACCAGCGAGTCCAGCTCAGCGATATTCTCTTCCAATTGTCTCAAATCCGTCTTACACTTCTCGAAGGCGCCTTGACACTTCTTCATTTCCTCTAACTGGGCTATAGCACGATCCTCCAGCGCTTTGACCTTGTTGTATTTTTGCACCCTGACCCTCAATTGCTCTAGCCAATTGACCAACCACTCCAACTCGAACCTCATAATCTTCAAGTTGTTCACTGTGCTTCCCCACACAGCTAGATCCACTTCAGTAATATTATGCAGGGTTCGACTCATAATCTCCAGAAGCCTGCATAGCTCTCTATATCCAAACTGCTTAAACCTAGGATCTAACTGTGCTGTCTCAGGCACTAGCTCCCCATATGTCGCCCTGATCAAGTCCATCCAATACTTCCTCTCAACATCTTCCGGATCCTCCACTTAATTAGGGATAGCTCCTTCCTCTTCTGGATTGTAGGGATGGCGAAACTTCCCCTCTTACGCTTCAAACCAACAATGGGAGATAGAGCTTGAATACCTGAGACCCCTACAGTTACTTGGGAAGGCACTGTAGGAGGGGAAGACCTAGCTGTGACCTCGAGCTCCTTCAGAAGAGCGGCTTCAGAAAAATATTCTGCTACTATCTTCACTGGGTCAGCAGCAGGCACAGTGGGTTCGGGGGTTGGTACAATCGCAGGACCAACAGGCTCGGTAGGAGTGTCCACTTCTATCTGTACACTTGTGTCTCCACTGGAACGAACGGCTTCCTGGAGGAAACTTCTTCTTCCTCGCTCGTAGCAGCAACAACGACGTCCTCAGCTTCAGCATGAACAGGAGGAGTCGGCTCGCCTATGCTCCCCTCTCCCTCTCTAATATTCGAGGGAACGAGGGAGATTGTTGCCTCATCATCCTGTAGACAGCAAGTGTTAGTCAAAAGGTATACCAAAGAAAATTGAAGGAAAATTCAAAAAGACAGGCTACTTACTGAAACTGTGTATACCACAGTCAGGGGGTCCATTACAAGTGCTGCTTGCTCCGCAGCTTCATCCTGATCTTCCCTTCATGCAGTGGTACTACCATAAGCCATTGTCGGGGGAGCAGGAGGGCTTCTGCTCACCCCCTGGATTTCCCTCTCTTGTTCCTCCCCCAGAGGGGCCTTGCCAAGATTTTTCTGTGGCAGCAAGGCTAGAGGAATGATGAGCGGTACTCTGCCCCTAACTCTTCCTTCTTCTGCGACAGCTACAAACAACAATACATAAGTCAAAAGAGCTCGTAAGCAATCAAAGCACTCGCGAAAAAGATAGGTGCTCACCAGAAGAAGAGCCCTCGAAGGATGGGAGAGGTACTCTGGGACCTCCAACAACCCTCGGAAGGGGAACTCTGCCGGCCCTGGGTGCAACTCCCTCCAAGAAGATCCCAGCTGGTATCCTTGGAAGCTGACCAACTACCTTGGGAGGTAAGGGAGCAGAGAAGTCACTGATCTCCAACCCTTCCTCTGCTCCCTCGGCGGCAATTTGTTATAAAGGTAAACAGAAGAAGTCAGAAATGTTCAGATATGAGGCAAAGTTGAAAATAAAAAGTCAACAAGTCTTACCTTCAGAGTCCGGGTGGCAGTAGTCTTCACCCTGACTCGAGACTTAGGCGGAGAAGATTGTCCTTGGACTGTGCCGAGAGCCACAACCTCAGCAAAAGGGATTGTCCCTGTCGGCTGGATCCCCTCCAGGATGTGCTCAAACGGGATTGCGACCGAAGCTGCCACTGGTGCCCTAGGCGGGAGTCTGGGCACGCTCGCACTAGTACCCCTCCTTGGAAGCAGGTTTCCAATTGGGACGTGGTCTTCATCCTCCTCTCCCTCCTCCGCCTCCTCAGCAGACCCCTCATCAGTCTGAGTGAGAGGAGCCTTGTCAGAAGCTGCCGCAAGAGCTTCATCAATTACAGGAGCACTCCCTCCCTGCCTCCATTCATAGACGGCCTGAATTATGAGATGGCCAAGAGTCTCATGGAGTACGGGGTGGCCATCCCCAGTCTGGAAGGAGTGGTTCTTGTCGTTCCTCCTCAGTTTTTGCTCCTTAGGCCCTCCGAGGTCGATCTTCGAGGGCACCGGATCCCCTATGCAGAAGTCGTCCAAGGCGACCAGACTCTTATGCTAGTAGTTTGACCACCAAGGAGTCACTCTTCCTCGCCTGTCAGGAGCGACGGGGGTGGCCTTGAAGCCCTTGTACATCCCCAGGTAGCCACTAGCCTGGATGAACCTCACCCCAGTGAACTTCGCGACCTCTGACAAAGCTGGCTTCAACTCTATGTCTCAAGGAGGGGCGACCTGATCAAACTCGAACTCCCGGAGGACGCATTGCGGGTTGTAGACCGGGAAGCTGCTCCCATACTCCCTGGCCAAGCCGATCAGGTACCCGGGGTGGAGGATCACCAAGAACGTACGTTCCTCCAGGGATAGTTGGAGCCAGGCATTAGCGTTCCTCTCTGCATCCACCGCTATCATGATCCCGAAGGACTGCAACAATCTTATCCCTCTGTTGCGATAAGGTCGTCACTCGAACTCCGTTGCCACATCCCTTACTTGGCGCAGCCGAATGTTGTGCTTAGGGTGGAATTCGGACCAGACCAAGGCCCTCGGAGCAGAATCCACATCCAAGGCAGTGATGATCTCGTCCACGCTTGAAAAGTCCTGAGGAGCATATCTGGGGTACCGCTTCCACAGGAAGAGCTGGAGGAAGTTGGTGTCCAGCAACGTCTCCACCAACCTCTCTCCTTAGCTTCTGGCCATATCCTCACACAGCAGGTCCAGATGCCCGTACTGTGATCCTAGGAAGAGTGGAGCCAAGGGGACCCGGACTCCCCTCGCGATCTTCACAGCTAGAAGGAATAGCCGCTCGTGCACCTTGTCCATCGAATACCCCTCGAAGACGAAGCGGGCGAGCCAGAAGGCTACGAATCCCACAAGGTGGACAGAGCTATCCAAACCCTCTCCCCACAACCGTCTGATAGAAATACTGTTGGCCTTGGGGATCTCTTCTTCGTTCCAGAAGAATTGGGTCCACCCTTTAAAGGAATACTTGGTGGCCGGGCTGGAATCCCTCCCCTTCAGCTGGGTCTTCCGCAGAGTTTTCTTGGAGCAGGCCTTCAAAAGCTCCAAAGCCACCTCCTCGACTGCTGACAAGGCAAGAGCCCTCGGGTTCTCCTCTCCCAAAATAGGGAGGTAGCATAGCATGGCTACGTCCTCTAGGGTGATGCTGATCTCTCCAAAGGCCGTCACGAATACGTGGTCCTCAGGGTCCCACCGGACCACGAATTCCTTTAGGGCCTTGTAATCCCTATGATAATCGCCTGTGTAAGACCGAATCGACTCCAATACCCTCGCAGCATCCAGCAGCCTTCGATACTTCTTGTTCTCCATTATGTGGGCCACCCATTCTGGACAACCCTGGCGAAGGTTGAAGTGCGACCGGAACCCTATCTCTGATAGGGGGTAGTCACCCCTCTCAGCCCTAAAAGCTGGTGTCTGGCTCAGGCACGGAAAGGCCGTATTGAGCCAGGTTGTCTCCTCAAAAGGGCAGAGTGGCTGCTCTCCACTCTGCACCTCCTCCGGCATTGGCGGAACCCTGACCACATCCCAGAACGGCTTGGTGGAAACCTCTAGCTTGGTATCAGTCTTCTTTGCAGCACCCTTCTTGGCCATTTTTCTCAGTAAGAAACAAGGAAGGAAAAAAGCAGAAAGCAAGAAAGCGAAGATTGAAACTTCTAAAAAGCAAAAAAACAAGAAAATTTCAAATCTCAGATTACAGGAACCCTTCTCCCTCAATGAGCTTCCAATTTATAGCAATGGCGGTTTCTTCACTGCAAAGACGAAAAAGCTTCCCTATGGCAGTTTCACGTAATCCCAAGGAAGAAATCATTTCAACTACAGCGCATGATAAGCGCATTTAAAATGCACTCCCTCGAAGAACGTGCATTTAATGCCTGCCACTTAAGGTACGATCTCATGCTTTCTTCTCTAGCGTAAGAAACCTGAGACCGGGGGGCCATTGGTGATCAGGCGGGCTAATTAAACCCCACTTTACACATGGCGCTTTCTTAAAAGAGCATATACACGTTCTGGGTATAGCCGCATACAATGAATCATCCCATAAAGTTGTAACAGCTGTACAGCCGTCCCTTTCACGTACCAGCTGTCAGTAGCTGCGTACGGTGATTAGACCGCTTGGTGAAAAGGAAAGATCTGAAACGGCTGAGATATCTGACCGTTCTTATCACCAAAAAAGGTAATAGCTTCTCAGAGAAGCAACCTTTTTGAATTCCATCTTGTGGGGGAACACCACGTGTCCCAAACCCAATAAAAAGGTTATTTCCTCCCTTTTGAAGTATTCAAAAGACCAAGGACTTATGTTTCCACGACACACTGCCTTCTTGGCATCCGAGGGAATGATTGTCTCTTTCTTCCCTTTATGGACCTTATTTCACTCGGAGGACGTACTTAGGGATATACTACCCCTAATAAACTCCTTCGATAGTTAAATTCTTGTTTAAATACTCGAAGTCACATCTATCTGCTCTCTAGAATAGACTTCGAGTCATTTTATCATATACCTTTACGTTTTAAAGGTATTTTTACTCAAGGAAAGATTCTCGAGGGAACTTTTTGTACCTTCTAACTCAGGAGTCACTCTTGGACCACATCCATAAGACTTCGAAGGACCATTTATTATGCTTTGTCTTAAAGGACCACAAGGCAGGTATATTCCTCCTCATTAAGGACAACCTCGACGGACAACTCCGAGGGATAACCTCGACTGACAAATCCGAGGAACAACCTCGACGGACAAATCTGAGGGACAACCTCGATGGACAAATTCGAGGGACAACCTCAACGGACAACTTCGACAGACAATTCCGAAGGAAGTCTTCTCAGGCTAACCACCTCCAAATGGTGAATTCGAAGGAGGTATGTTCCCTCCTACCAGGTGAATTCGAGGGAGGAATATTCCCTCCTCCTAAGGCGAATTCCAGGCTAACCACCCTGAAATGGACAATTCGTCAAAGGGCTTGTCACCCACGAAACACTAAGTATTTTATCCTCCTCGAAGGACACAGACTTGGGTTTACCCCCTCGGATGCAGTCTTTTATGCATCCGAATTACCAACTGAGACTCGAAATCACTGTTATTCATTCTTATGGATTGATTTCGAGTCATTCTTGGGACTTTCACTTCCAGAAAAGCAAATCCTCAGTGGGAAAGGCTTTAGAAGTTGAAAGCACACCATCTCCAGACATAATTCCTGAAGATTGGTTTCCCTTGGACTCTGAGAACGCCATCTCACTTCACCTTATAGGAATTCACATGTTTACTTCTGATTTCATCCAAGTAGAAGGCACTCGAATTGGTTATTGCTGCTATGAACCTTAATGGATTTCAAGGTAAACCCCTCCTTACTAGGGACGATTGATCATGAAAACGAGAGCCCTGATGAGACATTCAAACTCGAGTTCTCTATATGGATAATCGAGAATACATTGATCACCCTCTGAGGGTACAGTGGTTCTTGATTTCCTCAGAAGGAAGATAGCCGCCAAAGGGAATTCTCCTTCGAAACATACGAATTTAGCAAAGTATCTATACATTGAATTGTCCCCTAAAAAGGTTGTTTGAGACGGATTCTCGTAATGGAAAGCACATAGTGAAAACCTCACCGACTTATAAAATATCTGCTTTGTAACTTATCTAAAGGGGGTTTTGTCTTATCTGGAATGGCGGCAGGAATGGTGACGTTGCTCCTTGGAATTTGTGTGAAAGTCACACACGTCTCTTGATCTGTGTTGCTCAAGTTCCAAGGCAACCTTTCTCAGGGCATTTTTTAAGGTTTGAAATGATTTGGTCTCTTTCTCTGGAAGTAACTTAGTCGTGTTGCAATACACGTCGCCCTCAAAGATATTTTCATGACCACGTGTCACTCAGGATTTGCTTAGCACGAGAGGGTCCCCCTCCAAACGCTTAGCCGAGTGACACTTGCCCTACTAAGAGTGGGAAACTCTCTACAAACACCAGAACCCATCCTCTATTGAAGGGGATCTAAAGTTCAGAAAAATCTAGAAAACATCTGTGTTCAATACCAGAAACTCTGAAACCTGAAACAATAGTGAGTAAAAGACTTTGAAAGAGAAAGAGAGGAATCTTCAACCTGTGAGGTTTTACTGCTCTGTGATTGCATTCTAACTCCCATTCTTCAGTTATTACAATCCTTCCTTCTTTCCAGCCCCATTCTCTTTGTCTTCTCCATAGGTCAAGGTTGACAAGGAACGCTCGTGACAGAACGGCTGCGCAACGGTTTAGGTTGTCTTGAGATAGACTTTCCTACCTTTTTCTCTGGTCTGATGATTGTATTGACTCAAATGTATTAGTCGTTCTTCCATTCTAATATATTTAATCCCTTACAAATCCGTCATCACCAATCCCAATCAACAATACTTAATCAATCCATATTTAATGGATTTAGCTGTTTAACTCGGTGATCTTTATAAAACAAAACTCAAAAGGCCAAGTCTCCACTTTACACGCGGCGCTTGATTACGAGCGCGTGTACGCATTTTGGGTATAGCGGTTGTAATGACCCGAACCGTTGGAGAAGGAAGACGACAAAACCCGACAATTATTTTCATTGTTATTATTTAATTATTCTAATTACGCCATTTTACACTCGTATTTATTTAATGGCATAATCACCATATACACATGAAGTGAAGTGTATCATAAAGTTTTAAATGCTATGTATGTATGCTTAGGGTTAAAAACATATAAGGTTAGTAAATTAAATGAATACATGGCATGATGGTAAATAGACTAGTGGCACTGTAGTGAATAAGGGATGGCAGGGTTGTAAATATATGTTGCTGTAGAAGTAAGGGTATTAGTTTAGGAAATAGGTGAAGGGTTGGGATTAAGGCAAGATAGATGAAGAGTGGAGATGGATGGTCAAAAGGGAGAACCAATAGGAAGGGGACACGTGGACTAGAAGGGAGAGAGAGAAGTCTTGCTTGGGAAGCTTGCATGAGAAGCTTCTCATGCAAGTTTCTTTGTTGAGAGAAAGAAA
>JAUPMG010063060.1:0-13448 GCA_031762675.1 Pachysandra terminalis | reverse complement strand
CCCAAAACCAATAAATGTTGTCCTCTCTCTCTTCTCATCAAAGAGAAAGCATGTGGGCCCAAGGTCTCTTAATGAGATGGGACACCACAACATTTAATCCCCACTATGTTGGTCATAAGTGCCTCTTTCTCAAGTAATCTAAACAGGACATTTGCACAAAGAATAAACAGATAGGGAGAAAGTTGATCACCTTGTCGGAGGCCTCGAGAACTAGAGAAATGACCAATCTGCTCTTCATTGAAATTTATTGAGAAGGAGGCAGTCGTCACCCATTCCTTGATGAGGTTGATCCAGGTAGTACAAAAACCATGCCGTTGAAGTACCTTTCAGATAATGTGCCATTCTAGTCTATTATAAGCCTTTTCCATATCCAGTTTTAAGCTCATCCAGCTAGTTTTTCCTTTTTTTCTTCTTGAAATTATTCAATATTTCATTTGCAACCAAAATATTGTCAGTAATTTTTCTTTTGGGAACAAAGGCACTTTAATGAGGACAGATAAGCTTATCAAGTAAGCCTCTCATTCTATTCACAATGATCCTGCTAATGATCTTGTAGCAGACATTACAGAGGCTAATAAGTCTGTAATTGTTGACCGATTCCGGGTTTTTTAGTTTGGGAATCAAAGTGATAAGAGTGTGATTTAGTTCCCTGAGCATATGTCCTCCGTGAAAGAAGGTTGAAATTAACTCAAAGATGCTCTCCCCCACTGTGTGCCAAAAATGAGAGAAAAAAATCCAGGGTAAACCATCAGGCCAGGGGCCTTGAGTGGTTGCATTTCTAGCATAGAGAATTTTACTTCTTCTCTAGAAATAAGGAGGAGAAGACAAGAGTTATCAATCACAGAGAGCGAGGGAAAGATGAGATTATCAATGAAATCAAGATTAGGGCAAGACTCAGAAGCGAATCTCACCCTAAAAGGATCAATAAGGTGATTCTTAATGTCTTCCATAGAATCAAGCTAAACACCAGCAGGGGTTTTCAATTTCCAAATTTTGTTTAAGGCTCGACGTTGCAAAGTGGAAGCATGGAAAAACTTAGTGTGTTTATCACCTAGGGTGAGCCAGCTCACCCGAGACTTTTGGGCCCAAAACAACTCCTGTTGTCCTAGAGTGTGGTCCCAGTCTTTAATCAAGTTCGATTCCTCAACAAAGGTATTAGGTATGGGATTGCAATTAGAGCGGTTCAGCTGAAGCTCTTTGATCTTGCCATAAATCGAGTTAAGATGATTGAAAGTGTTACCAAAGGTCTTTTTATTCCATCTAGTGACTTTGTGCATGAAGATTTTACATTTTTGTACTAAGTCTAAAGGCTTTGGAGCCCCCCACAGGAAGGGTCCAAGGGTCCCTAACCACTCAAACAAGATCAGGGTGGTCTAGCCACGCGGCTTGAAATTGAATTTTTTTTCCCACAATGAATTGGAGGATTAGAGTTGAGTATGATAAGGGGCATGATCAGAGTGGGTAAAGGCTAAGTTATAAGATGGCATTGTAATCATAGATTATCGCCCAAGGTCCATTCCAAGTATCGCCTACTTGTTTTAGGTCCTGCCAAAAAGGTTTTCTATTAGACGGGTTAGTGGGAGCATGAATAGTAGAAAGCAACCACAAGGAAATCGTGAAGCATAGAGTGAATAGTTCTATTATCATGCTTGATAACATTCAAAGTACAAGATGTTTCTTTCCACATTAACCATAAACCTCCCGCTCGTCCTATGGGAGGGATACAAAGGATATTTGCATAATTAAGTCTACGAGAAAGTCTATCAGCTTTAGCCTGATTGATCTTAGTGTCAATTACAAATACAATATCTGGGACGAACTGCCTCACAATTTCTTTTAGTTGTCTAATTGCCTCTGGTTTTCCCGCACCTCTAACATTCTATGATTGTATAATCATTATCTAACCATCAAGAGGGGGTGTTTTGCCTAGCACTTAAAAGTGCTTTTCTAACTTGGTCTCGGTACATCATTCGTTTACGGATGCTACTTTCCTTCAAAGTTTTTATATGTTGATCTTTGCCATCTTGTACTGTCAAGGCACGAGATTGCGACCCCCGCCTGCTCTCTTTTCTGTTTAGACTCTCCTCCTAAGCATGATTCGTCCAAAGGCAGGCTTGAGAAGACAAATTCAGCTTGGTTTACTCCTTCATTGAGTCTAGAAGTCATCAGATTGCGCATTGATGGTCTACGGGTTCGGGTTCGGTATAGGATTCGCATGAGGTCCCCCTCCATACCTCGCCCTGGATCTATCATTGGCTTTGACCTGGGACCCCGCTGGCCGCGCTGCGGGACTAGCATCCATTGGCAGTAGCTAGTGCTACTCGGGGTGATCCTCGCGACCGTGATTACAGTTTTTTGGCCCTCCTTGATCACATGGAGAGTGGTCTATCCTTCCTTTCTTATGGTCTACAAAATGTAGATCACCTATATTGTTGTACTTTTCAGCACGATGGCCAATCCATCCACAGTGGAAGCACAGAGAGGGTAAGGATTCATACATAACTATGATTCATCTAAAGAGGTTATCTTCCTTGAGGATCACAGCCGAGACAAGGGGCGGCCTGAGGTCTCTTTCAACGCAAAAGCGGGTGAAAACAACCCTAGAGCATTGAGCCGTGTGTTCGTCAAGGCGAATTGGCTTACCGATGAGGGAAGCTATTTGAAAGAGCAAGTCTGGTCTCCAGTGCTCCAACGGGAGGTGAGGAAGTCTGATCCATATGACCGCCTTAAAGGGAGGGTTATCATATGGGTCAACCCTCACATTCCATTGTTGGAGAAGGAGGTAATTGCAAAAACGAACCAGGGCCTTTTGAAACAATAAGGTCATAGTCTTCTGCGACTGTGATGTGGATGAGGAAGTATCCTCCCCCAATGGGCATAATGCTTACAGGGAAGAGAAGTTACCATGACGACATCATGGAACATCCAATCAGAATCAGAAATTTCCTGAAGGCAGTATCTTCGACCGGCTTCATTAGTGTGAGGAATAACAGTTGAAGTTAGGAAAGGAAGAACTTGATCCAATCCAAATTGTCTCATTACTCGATGAGGATTGTAGTGAAGAGCACTTGAAATATCTCCTTCAACCATCCCAATGACGTAGCCAGGATGAATTGTGATCAAATTCATCTGAGATTCCTTGGGTAGAAGAGCGAATGTAGTAATGTGCAAAGTGATGTCTTTAGAACCAAAGACTAGTTGGTCAACACCAATGATTCTTCGAATATAAGGTCTGTACTCGAACTCAGATTCCTTGTCTAAAACAACAATAAGAGAAACTTTTGGGTTTGGAAGATGAGACGCCCAGAAAGAAGCTCTAGGATGTGGTTCGTCTACATCTCGAATTATAGAATCCTTGGTAATTTGAACCAACGCATAGTTGGGGTAGTGTTCCCATAAGAAGAGTTGTAGGAAGACAGTGTCAACCACGGTCTCAACTACTCGACCACCTCTCGATCTGGCTTGATCTTTGACTATCATATCAAGAGTTTCATATAAATTGCCCATAAAGTAGGGAGCTAAAGGAACTTCAATGCCTTGCGTTATTCAAATTGCCAAAGGAAAAATATTCTCTTGAACTTTATCATGAGGATACCCCATTAGAACGAAATGGGATAGCCATGCAGCAAGGAAAGCTTCGAAGTAGATATTACTTGATTTTCCTCTGCCATTCACAGTAGTAAGGATATTCGACTTATTTTTCGAATATTCTTCCCTCCAGAAATACCTAATCCAATCATTCAGAGTTTGTCTTGAACCACTGCCTTCACCGGTGGCTTTTTTCAAAACAGCTTTTTGCCTTGAATATTCCAAACCATTGACTAGGTCATTATAAATCACCTGTTCCTTGTGCGAGAGTATGATGACTGGATGAATCTGACCAATAATAGGAAGATTGCAAAGAACTCTTACATCCTTTAAAGTGGGAGTAATTTCCCCAAAGACAGTCACGAAAGTACGGGTCTGAGGATTCCATCTTCGAACCAAAGCCTTAATAGCTTCATTATCTCTTGAAATCTCCAGAGTTGATGCTCGAATAGCATTAAAGATTCCAGCCTTCTTCAATCTTGCTTCATAAACAGAGTTTGCCAGAATATTTATGCACTAAGAGCCCCAACCAGAGGGAATACTGATATGAGATTTGAAAGAAATATGAGAAAAAGGGTTACACCTCTAACAACCCTGAAATAGGGGACCAATAGGAAACAAAGAAGGCTTGCAGAAAAGTCATCTTGCTCAGTAAAAGGAGATAACAGCTTTTTTCCATTCACACTGGCTGGAGGCATAAAACCATTTGAAGAATCCCAAAAGAGTTCATAAACTATTTTGGCGCATTTTTCATCAGACACTACAATGGTCTGTTTCGGTTTCGTAACCTTACTTTTACCCTTGGGTCCCATTTCAAATGGTGAAGAGAGAAAGTAAAGGAATTCTAAAGAAAGAAAGTTGCAGAAAATCCTGTGAACAGAAAAGGTAAGTAGAGAAAAACAAACAATCTCTTACTTATATTTCATTTTGAAATTCAAAATGATTAAAACTGCCTTGATTTTCAAAATGACGGCTTAAATTTTTCAAGCGTTTCGAATTATCCAATACATGTATGACAGGTGGCATTACATTTAATGCGATATGTATGACACACGAAAGATGGTTCAGAAACCACTCATAGTGCATTTAATGCGCATAACAATTGCTCCTTGAAATTCGCGTTACGTGTCTAATCAAACATGTGATTAATGGTGATTTGAGATAAGTCTTAGACTTTTGAAGGCCTACATAAGTAGGAATATCTCGAAAGAACCATTTCTTTGAATAATTACCAATATTACTTTCGAAGAGAAAACTCTCGAAGAGATTAATGTAATTTTGAGTGAAAACGCTTGAATTACATTCTATATACTAAGGCAAATCTTAGACAAAATATTTCCTTCGAAGAGAAAATTCTCGAAGAGATTAATGTTTCAAGTGAAAACGCTTGTTATATTCAAATAATATCTTCGAAGAGAAAACTCTCGAATAGATTAATGTTTCAAGTGAAAACGCTTGTTACATTTAAATATTACCTTTGAAGAGAAAAATTTCGAAGAGATTAATGTTCAAGTTAAAACGCTTGTTACATTCAATATTACCTTTGAAGAGAAAACTCTCAAAGAGATCAATGTATTTTCGAGTGAAAACGCTTGAATTACATTCTCTATTCTAAGGAAAAACCTTAGATCAATATTACCTTCGAAGAGAAAACTCTCAATGAGATTAATGTATTTTCGAGTAAAAACGCTTGAATTACATTCTATATTCTAATGAAAAACCTTAGATCAATATTACCTTCGAAGAGAAAACTCTCAAAGAAATTCATGTATTTTCAAAAGAAAATACTTGAATTGCATTCTAAAGAAAACCTTAGACCAATGTTACCTTCGAAGAGAAGACTCTCGAAGAGATCAATGTATTTTCAGAAGAAATCTTCTGAATTACATTTTATATATTCCAAGGATAACCTTAGATCAACAAAATATTTTTATATAGAGTTGCTACAACTGTACAGAAAATTGCCTCTTATGAATATGCATTTACAATGTGAATGAATATCACATTTCTAAATGCAAGGGGCTAATGATGATAAGCCAATTTGAAATTGATTCAATTCAATCATATTTTGACACGTGGCATAGTGTTAGTCAAACAATATATTCCAGATAGTGAATTTCGAAAGTTATTGTTATTTCAAAGATAGGACTCGAATCATAATCTGTGAAAGAGAACATGCGAAATAAGAATGCATATAAAGATTAGCAACCACGAATGATCAATTTGCTCTCATACTTCAAAGTTATACTTCGAAATAGTAATTATTGTGATTTTTGAAGAAGTATCTCGAAATATCTATGATAATTATATTCTTCGAAGTAGCTACCCGAAATAGCAATTTCAGAATCATTTCTTTAAGATAATCAATATTTTGAGTTATCTTTTAAATACGCTACATTTCTACCTCGAAGTTATTATTCAAAATAATAACTCGAAATAGATGTATGACATAACGCCATGAGTTATATTTTGTTAAGTTGATATTCCTTGACATTTAGCCATTCTTCGAAGATTATAATTTCGAAGTAACTCACTTGAAATAGGGGGAAATAAACATTAGACTTTCAGGAATGGAAGGCCAGAAAGATAAGTCTTATCAAGATTCTCGAAGAGCAAGACTCTCGAAGAGCTTGTAGCGTTAAAAAACTTAAATCAATATAGAACTGTAATATATCATTACATTTATAACTTTATACTTATTAACTTAATCAAACGTTATGAAAACATTTCTTGAAGCGTTACATAGTGAATTAGACGATTTGGATATTGAATATTCAAACCCAAAACGTCTGTTCAATTAAAACGTATTCAAATCTGTTCATAAAACGTGACCAACGGTTAGATGATGAGTCTAAGGTTATAAAAGGTGGATGAGGCATCAGAAAGAGTGATTAGAATCTTTAATCGTTTTGGGCATCCTCTGAGCATTGCAGAGCTCTTGTCTAATTCTCTTCTTTGCTCTTTAAGTTCTGTGTTGTCTTTCTGATCATTCTTGACTGATCTTACCTTTTTCTTTTATTCCATAAGGAAACCTTGCATTGGAATAGTCATTTTCTTGATTTAGGCCAGTGTAAGCAAGTTTGAATCCTTTGTTGCTTAGACCTATTTGGTTATTTGGCATTCCTTTTGTCAATTTACCGGTTTGTGCATCACCAATACTTGTTATCATTATTCTATGTCTAAGGGGGTGTCAATGTAATTTACTTCTAAAAATATTATATGCATAACTAATCCAATGGCTTTCCTATTACATGGACGGTTTGGATTAGCTGGATCAGTTCTCCACCTGACAAAAAAATGCCTTGTCACAGTAAATAATAAAAGAGATCCTTTTGTTAGAAATGGATCAATCTAAGCAGACATAGATCAATTTAAACACAACAAGAGTTTCCAAATCTTGAGATTCGATGAATCAAGAGAAACAAGTAAAGCAAACTTAAAATGAAAGACAAAAAATAAAGAAGAACACACACAGATTTAACGTGGTTCGACGATCATGTCCACGAAGCGCACCAGAAATCCACTATACTCTTGAAGTTTCACAGTAGACTGAGAGAAACCTTATAAAAACCTAATTTCAAAAGTGAAGTCTACATATTTATAATATGACTTGACCTGCCGCAAGGGTGTTGCCCCTCGCGTGCTGACAGCACAACTCGACCTGAGGTTCACCCCGTTTACAATCATGTGAGGTTAATAATATCCAGCTCAAATTCCACAAACCCAACACCTTTTTGACATGTGAAGAAACTTATTTGGGTTGGGATCCAACTTAGTTCAGGCTTTCCAAGCATGGTTTCACAGATTGGGCGATACCGGTTTGTACCGGCCGGTCCGGACCGGGACCAAACCATAGCGATCCGGTTCCAACCCGTGATACAAAGACTTGTATCGCCGGGTTATGGATCGCCAGTTCGGTGACCGGTCCGTGATCGGTTCCGGCAGTCCGACGACTGGTCCCTCCGATCCGGCGTCCGGTACTGCAGCCAATATAGCCGGTCCGAAATTTTTAAATTTTTTTTTGTTTTCTGTACCGGATCTGGACCGGCCGGTACCATTCCGGACCGTCGGTCCCCGGACGGATTGATCCGGCGTACGGTTCCGGTATTTTAAACCTCGTTTTCAAGGGTGAAGTTTAGGACAACACCCTCTGCTTAAGACACAAACTGATAAAAGCAGGGTTCTAAGTTCACTAACCCGTGTAAGGACTGACACATGTTTGCTTCTAACACAACCTTATCAACACGTTTCAGCTCCTCCCATGCATGCATCCCACCTCAAAAACTTTCAAATCCAATACCCAAGACAAAATTCGTACCCTTGTCTTTCTATTTTCAACTGATCTCTGATCTTCTCTTCGTACACTTCTATTACCCTTCAAAGGAACACCATGGACACCTACCACACCAAACACACCCGGCGCACATTATCAACCACCCTCTCTCAATCTCAACCTCCTCCCTCAGCTGAAACCGACCTCCTCATACTGAAACCAGCAACTTTGTTCATAAAAATTGTAGCCTTCCAAGTAGAGTTCATCTCCAACTGCTTACTATCTCTCTCCTCTGCTTTCTTCTCTCTCTTATCAATGAAATCTGGGTCCTCACACCGTGCGGACGAGGCCACACAGACCGCCACCGCCCCGGTCCCTTCCCGTGTTGGGGAAGGCGGTAGTCTCGTCTTGCGAAAGCTTGGTTTCGGGTTTCTTGGCGCTGCTTATGTCTGCTTGATTCTTATTGCTATCATGGTTTTGGCCACCTTAGTTGCTGTTGGATTGATTCGGCTGTGGGTGGATGAACCGGTCTTTGTTCGAGAACCTCTGCATTTCGATTACACTTATGTTCATCCCACCGCGGTATTCTTGTTTATTAATAATGGTGTGGAAGGGAAGAAGAAGAGGGTGATTCCAATTGGTCATACATATTACGTTTTTCTTGAGCTAGTCATGCCGGAATCCGATTTTAACCGGCAAATTGGAGTATTCCAGGTATTCCCCCATTTTATCAGCAATATATGATACTAGTTGTGCTTGTTAAATTGAATTGGATTTGGCTTTATTTATGTTTCTTGATGACTACAAGTCTTCTCTCTTTTCAAATTTCTTTTTTAAGAGTAGTAAACTAATAGAATTATGAGAAAAGATATTCATCACCAAAAGAACTAGGTCCATATATCTATACACACACATGAGCACAAGCTCCTCTTCGTCAATTGATAAATAAAAATATTGATTGGAATGAGCATTTCTTTTTAATTATTGGGAAAACTCTTTTTAAGATTTATTTTTTGAAAATACCTTAACCTAAGTAATACTTTTTAAAACTTAATAAAATTGATTGTACTTTTTCAAAAGGTTTTAAAACGAGTGGTTGCTCTACTGCTCGACCTCTCGTTCCCAAAATATCCATCTTAGGTTCATCTCTCTTTTCAAGATTTCTCCACTCGGCGGTGCATCCATGCCCACTCGGTGGTGCTTCCTTGCACCTCCAAGTGTGCAAGGGATGCCTAATGGGTGGTGCGCCCTTGCACCACCAAGTGTGTAAGGGCAGGCCCACTGGATGGTGCATCCTTGTTCACTGGCACCACCTAGTGGACAGGGATGCACCAATGGAGAAATCTGGAAGAAGGAGAAAGGGTATTTTGGGAATGAGTGGTTTCACTACAGTGCACGACCACTCGATTTAAAAACTTTTGAAAAAGTACAATCAATTCTATTATATTTTAAAAGCATTACCGACTTTAAGATATTTTCAAAAAGTATAACTAAAAATGAGTTTTCCCTTAATTATTTTGATATTTCGGCGGCTTGAGCTGTGAGATTGTAAGTTATAGTTTATAGTCTAGCAAATACCTTGTGGAAAATCTAGTTTATTATGGTGATGAATTTAGGTTGTTTGTGGAAATTAATCCAAGATAGATTTGGATCATGAGGCCAATGTCAAAAACTGGTGAATCTAGATTCTGAACTAGTTCCAGTTTAAACAGTTGGGCTTGCCCATGATAACACCTTAGGGAAGCCGGCCAGAAATCATGATATGTACACTTGATAGTCAAAACATTGGTTGAAGTTTTGAGTGAACTTGAATTTTATGAGTGTGCATAGACTGTTCATAGGTGATCGTCCTTTTACTACTACTTGTAGCTGTGCTGACCACATCCCAACCCAGATTGAGATCTTAGCTTAGGGGTTCGGCTAGAACAGTAATCGGTATCAAGACCATTGGGTGTGACAAAACCATCTTCTCGTTAAAACCCGATTAAAATTTTAAGTTTCAAAAGGCAGTCTAATTCAACCTCTAATTAACAAGATGCAATTTTATACACCTAGTAATTTAATGAAAAAGATGAAAAAACAAAAAAAAAAAAAATTCTGTAAACCAATCGACTGGAGGCAACTATTAGGAACTTGCTTGTAATGGTAAATAGTCGGCAGTTTCATAAGCCATTATAACTTGATAGAAATTTGTTTAGAGTTAGCATATTCTTTAGTTTGGAGCCACATTTAGGGGATGATTGAGCATCTTTTTATCTCTTATCTATTCTGGTGTTCTCATATTAGATTGGGTTTATGGTTGAGTGACCAGCTGATAATTAAGCTTTCAATTCGTAGACTTTATCTTGTGCCAGTCTAGTACATTCAGAATGTGCAGTAGGATACATATTTTCATTCATATGTAAAGGGAAGTTGAGCTGAAGATGATATACTCAGTTAGGTAGAAAAAAGGAAATTGGTGTGGTTTAGGAACTCACTCGAGACAGAGTGGAAAATGGATAATTGGATGGAATAGAGGGCTATAATTCATATTTACATACATATGTCTTTTCATATATATAGTTGTAAGAAGGTAGCCGAAGGCTTGTTGGAGTTTCGTTTGTGAGAAGTGAAGATGGTTTATGAGAAAATATGACACATGGGATTTGAGGATATGAAAATCAGTCTATGGGCATAGGAATATCCCAAGGAGTTGCTTAAATCAACTGATTTAAATGTAC
This sequence comes from Pachysandra terminalis, assembly GCA_031762675.1. Lineage (NCBI taxonomy): Eukaryota > Viridiplantae > Streptophyta > Magnoliopsida > Buxales > Buxaceae > Pachysandra > Pachysandra terminalis. The sequence goes on along the minus strand of JAUPMG010063060.1, from coordinate 2,867 downwards.
AGCTTTTGTTAGTTGAATCAGGGATGATTTGAGAAGTATGAGGTATTATGAGACGGAGCAAGTTGAGAGTTGATCTGCTCTCTCTTACTCTTGCTCGCTCGCTCTCTTCTTGCTTGGTGCATTGACAAGGTTTGCAATATTGGTTGACCAATTGGGTGGCGTTGTAGCATTCCTTCACGGTGGCTCCAAATCACTCGGCAAGGTTTTGTAAAATGCCATCCAGGTAACAAAACACAAGAACAAAGTAATTTCCCTCCTTACCACCAATCGTGGTTTACATCTGAATTTATAGAAGATTTATAGTTGGTTTGTTACCAAGAGATTAAAACCAGTTTGTTACAACAGATCTTCTGTTTTGAATAAACTCTTATCCATAGGATAAGATAGATCTTGTTATGATTTCAACCTTCTATCCTTATATACATCTTTAGATGCTAACCGTATAGGAACATGGTAATTCAGTGAAGATTTATCTTCTGGGTTAACATCCCCCTGCGAGCTCAACGGGGGTGAACACACGTGGAGCTTGTGACAAAAATCTTGAAAATTGTTTGAAATGATCGGCTTGGTTAAAACATCAGCAAGTTGATCTTTGCTAATAGAACCTGAAGGGACTTGGCCTCAACTTGATCACGAACAAAATGAAAATCAATCTCGACGTGTTTGGTCCTGCCATGGAAAACAGGAATAACAGACAAATATGTAGTGCCAATATTGTCACACCAAAGCTTCGGAGGAGAATTGATGGAGATGCCAAGATCAAGAAGAAGAGATTGGATCCAGATGAGCTCTGCGGCAATGTTGGCTATAGCTTTGTATTCAGCTTCGGTGCTGGATCGTGATATTGTGAGTTGCTTTCGTGAACTCCAGGAAATTAGATTATCACCAAGGAACACACAGTAGGCACCTGTGGATTTTCAGTCATCCGGGCACCCAGCCCAATCTGCATCAAAAAAGGCTTCAAGATGTGTAGAATTGGTGCGAGTTAGGAGGAGTCCATGAGACACGGTATGTTTTAGGTACCGTTTGACAGCTTGCCAATGAAGAGTGGTTGGGCGATGCATAAATTGGCAGACCTTATTTACTGAAAACGCTAGGCCTGGGTGTGTAAGAGATAGATACTGTAGAGAGCCAACAGTGCTGCGATAGAGAGATGGATCAGCCATAGGAGTACCTATAAAAGCTAAGAGAGTGCTTGACGAGGACATTGGTGAAAATATGGGTTTTGCCTCCAACATTGAAGTCCGTCTTAGTAAATCAAGGATGTATCGACGCTAAGAGAGCAATAGGCCTGAGTTGAGATGTACTACCTCTATGCCAAGGAAGTAATTTATATTGCCCAGATCCTTGGCGGCAAAGTCCAATCAAAGACTGCGAAGTTGATCATCAATGGCAGATGACATGGATGCTGTGATTATAATGCCATCAACATAGATTAAAATAAACATAGTAATAGACCCAGATTTAAAAGTAAATAAAGAAGAGTCTGCCTTGGAGCCAACAAAGCCAAGCTCAATCAGTTTCGAGCTAAGACGTGAAAACCACGCACGAGGAGCCTACTTTAAGCCATACATAGCTTTGTTTAACTTGCAAAAATGATTTGGTAGTGATGAGTGAGTAAAACCAGGAGGTTGGCTCATGTAAACATCTTCGGATAGAAACCCATGAAGAAACGCATTTTGGATGTCTATTTGTCGCATAGACCACCCAACTGAGTAAGCCACTGAAAGTACATTCTGAATTGTAGTTGGTTTAACAACCGGACTGAATGTCTCACCATAGTCGATTTCAGGCTGTTGATAGAACCTTTGGCAACTAAGCGGGCCTTATGCCGGTCGATTGTGTCATCAGGTTTTCGCTTCAACTTGAATACCCATTTGCAACCCACAACATTGTCAGAAGCATGAGGAGGAACTAGCGTCCATGTCTTATTTCTGAGAAGAGCATTAAACTCATGTTGCATAGCCTGATGGCATTCTGAGAATTTAATAGCAGTAGAAAAACATGTATGTTCATCCATGGAAGTAATCTTAAAGGCTAAGAGCGCACGAGCTATGGGATACCAGACTGTCCCATCATGAAACTGTCGAGGTTTATGAATGTCAACCTATGCTTGAGTTACCATTGGATGAACTCGCGTAGAGGAAGTAGGCACAGATGTGTCCAGATTCACAGATGGACTGTTATGGGGAAGTGGAGGGGACACAGGTTCGAGAGAGATGTGTTTTGACGTAGAAGAGGGAAGGGGGATAGCGGGAGCTAAGGGTGAGCTAGAGGATATTACAGGGAGAGGAATCATGGGAGAGTTGGAAATGGTAGAGGGGTTGAGAGTTTTGAGGGAAAAAGGAAAGACCGATTCGTTGAAGACTACAACACGAGAAACATAAAATTCTCCCGACTCAATATGATAACACCTATACCCTTTATGATGGGTACTATAACCCATGAAAACACACTCTTTAGAACGAAAATCAAATTTGTTAAAATTGTAAGGACGAAGATTTGGAAAACAAGCACACTCAAAAATCTTTAAGAATTTGTAGTCTGGTGATTTTGAGAAAAGTTTCTCAAAAGGAGACTAATTTTGTACGAGAGGAGTGGGCATTCTATTTATCAAATAACAAGAGGTATGGCAGGCCTCATCTCAAAATTCCTTAGTGTAGTGGGTGGTTTTGTGAATAGTCACCAAGTGTGATATTACTGATCGACGGGGACCTAAATCAACGAGTGATCGTATCCCGTCTCTAGAAGAACTAAAGAGTCAAACTGGTAGATCGTCTAACACCGGCAAACCAGGCTAAGGGAGCTAGTGGGTCAAGGTGTTGGAACTTGTCCAACCCCTAGGGCTCTAATTGAGATTATGACTG
>JAUPMG010063059.1:0-27389 GCA_031762675.1 Pachysandra terminalis | reverse complement strand
GAAGATGTGGTGGTGGTAGTGGTTGTGGTTGGGTGGTGATGGTGGTTTGGTGGTGGTGGTAGTGGTTGTGGTTGGGTGGTGGTGGTGGGATGGTGGTGGTTGTAGTGGGGTGGTGGTGGTTGTGGTGGGGTGATGGTGGGGTGGTGGCGGTGGTGAGGTGGTGGTGGGGGGTGGTGGAATGGTGATGGTGGTGGGTGATGGGTGATGGGTGGTGGGATGGTGGTGGTTGTAGTGGGATGGTGGTGGTTGTAGTGTGGTGGTGGTGGTGGCGGCGGAGGCAGCGGTGGTGGTGGCGGGGTGGGAGTGGGGGTGGGAAGGGGTTCTTTTGGTATATACAAGTTTGCCATCAAAATGCAAAACTTATTCCTAAAATTTAGAATCAGGTTTGGACCTGATTCTGAGATCATGTGTATTTTTCAAAACGCATTCCGAAAAACTCATTCCAAGGCTTGCTAACCAAACATCAATTTTTTTGTGGGAACTCATTCCAAGCCTTGGAATGAGTTCCGAAAATGGGAGCCAAACGACACCTTAGAATTTTTTAGTTGTTTGGTTGGAAGTTAGAAAATATAGTAGAAAATCGATAATTTTTACTTTCTTATGTTTGGTTTACATGAAAATAATCACAGAAAATGAATTGCATTTCGAGTTCAAGTTGACTTGTTTATTAGTTGGGTTGGGTTTAGGCTTTTCCAACCCATTTGTAAACGTGGTGGTGGTGATGTTGGCAACGGTAGTAGCAACAATGGTTGTGGCGATGGCGGCGGCGGTGGTTCAACCACCATAGTTGGTGGTGGTAGTAGTGGTTCACCACTGTTAGAAGTGGTGGTGTTAATGATAATGTGGTGGCAGTGGTGGTGGCCGGCGGCGGCAACAATGGTGGTTGTGGTGGTGGCGGTGGTAGTGTGGTGGTAGTGGCGGTGGTGGTGACGATAACAGTGGCGATGGTGGTGGCCACAGTAGTAGTGGTGGTGGTAGTGGCAATGGTGGTGACGATAGCAGTGGCGATCAAGGAATGCAATGTCGGCGACATGTCGCCATTTCCCCAGGTGGCGACACGACATATGGGTATTATGTCGTTTTGCGGCAACATGAGCGACATCGGCGACATGTCAGCAACATGGGGGAAATTTTCAGTTTTTTTGAATTTTTTTTTTAAATTTAAAAAATGTTAGACATTTGTTTTTGCATTTTTTGATGTATTATGATGTATTTAGACACTACTTGGGATTGTTTAAAACTTGGGGGGGAAAACCCATCAAAAATCCTACATTTCCCCATCATTTCCCCCATATTTCATTTTCCCCCTCATAGATATGACACTTGATTTATAGTTTTATATATCTTTTAATTAACTGACATTCACTTTTAGTGTAGCTTAATTAGATGCAGCATCTTTTTTTTACAGCTTACAGACCCGACAGCGTGTAAGTTGACCCCCTCAAGTAATGACTTTTAACGTGTAAACATTTGTTTTGCATTTTTTGATGTATTTAGATGCATTTAAGCCTTAATTAGATATATTTAAGGTTTGGGGCCAAAAATCCATCAAAAACCTAAGATTTTCTCACTTTTCCCTCAAATTTCTCCAGACCGTCCACTTAATATAAGATCCTCTAAATATGCCACGTAAATAATACCTTAGCTCGCAAGGCTTATAATTTACATATAAGTAACGTAATCGATTTGTCACGTGTAACTGGAGAATCATTTTTTTTAACATTTTGAATTTTCAAATATTTTTCCACGTGGAATATTGGGTAATAAACAAAAATGAGTGGGTAAGTGTGGTTGTCAAATAAGATGCCATGTGTAAAATCAGTAATACAAAAAGGAAGAGGAGAGCAAGGCTTCAAGGATCGAATTGATCCGGTCCGTATCGGGATCCCTCCGGATTGGTCCAGTTTTAAGCCACGATACAACTGTTGTATCATGAGACTCTGGACCAGATTCGTACAATCAATATCGCTACGGACCAGTCGGTACAACCAGTCCAGTGACCGAACACCGATACAACTTGTCATTTTTTTTTAAATAAAAATTATAAATTAGGCGGTCCAGACAGGTATCGGTTTGGACTGATCCGATATCGACCAGTCTTGATCGATACCGTCGGTCCAACAACCGGTCCAACCAATCCACAAAATTTTAATTTTTTTAAAAAAGGATTGGCGGTACAAATTTTATATCAGATCTCGGATGGTATTGCTGGTCTGGATCGGGATCGACTGGGACCAATCCGGTCCCCAATCTCGAGACTTTAAACCTTGGGGGAGAGAACATTTTGTAGCTAGCTTGGCTTTGCCGCAAGCTAAGGCAACCGCCTTCTCTCTCGCTCAGTACATTTTCCACTAGTGACCGCCCACCTGGCACATAGCTAGCATGACACATGTATCCATTTACTTACCGTCCTAAGCCTACGAGGAGTATGGCTACAAAGGGAACCCGTGAGTAGGCCTGTCAATGAGTCGGATTCGGATCGAATCACAACTGATCCGAGTTCGATCCGATAGCAAAATCCGAAAATCCAACTCGAATCTAAAATCCGACGGATTATGAAATAGGTGATCCGAATTCGATCCGATAGTGAAATCGGAATATCCGAATCCGATCCGATCACCTGTAAATTATATATATATCACTAATCTAAATATGTAATTGAGAATTGATGGAGTGGTAAGGCACTAAGGTTTTTAACTAAAGGTGCAAGGTTCAAGTCTTACCCCCAATGTTTGTTTTCATTATAAATTATAATCGGATCGGATCAGATCACTAAACACTCGAGTTCGAGATCGGATCATTTTTATTCGGATCGGATCACTAAAATCCTCTACCGAATCCAGCATTATCAAATTCAGATCGAATCCGGATCATGATCCGGTCTGTTGACAGGCCTACCCGCGACCCTAATGTAGAGGCAGCTCGAACAACCCACGACGTCTCAATCCAAGACAAACCGTCGAGAAAGTTTCCATTTATTTTGATGAAGGCGGGTCGCGAACCAGGTCTTGGGGTTTCGAATCCAACGTCCCGAGTGGCACCTTCTCTCTCTCAATATTCTTTTTCTTTCTTCTTGTTGGTAAAGGGAAATTTGTGATTGGTCCTTTTTTATGCGATATTATTGCTAAAGATATTCTATTTTTTTTTAAAACTATTTCTTTGATTATTTAAACTTAAATAATTAAATTAAAAGCACTAGCCCCTTAATAATTTTTTTAATGCGTTCACATGAAAAAAAAATATATAGAAAAATACAATAAATTACATTGTTATATTTCTTTATTTAAATCTTCTATCTCATTTATCTTGAAGGAAATAATTGTCATCAACTAACTATATTAATATTGTAAGGGGATTATAATTATAATATTTTGGATATATTATATTGGTGAGTTTTAGTAATTATAGATATGTTTTAAATAGCAAAATTAAATTTGCCTAACATTATTTACAAATCATGAGGTTTAAAAATGCCTGATTTTTCACTTAGAATTCTTTAATTTAATTAGGATCATTCAAAGAGTCGTGATGAGATCACCCGTGGGGATCTTTATAGGTCCCTCACTTGATCACGTTACTCCACGTGGATTGGAGAAACGGGCAACCTAAGGTCCCTCGCTTGATCACGTTACTCCACGTGGATTGGAGAAACGGCCAACCTAAGAGTTTTACTCAAACTCAAAAATAAAAACCGTTAGAAAAAATATAAAATATAGAAAATTAGATAAGTCCTAAATCTTAAACATTAAAACTCCTAATTCTAAATCTTAAACACTAATTTATAATTCTAAAACCATAAAAGAAACATGAACTGTAAACCCTAAAAATCTTAAAACCCTAAAAAGAAACATGAATCCTAAATATTAAATCTTAAAAATAAATAAAACCTTATAAAAGTACTAAAACCCCTAAAAAAATGCTAAACCCTAAAAGAAAAAGATGAACCCTAAAATATTAAAACAAAGTAAAATAAATAAATTTTATGCTTGTGATATTTTTTTATCTTAGTTTATATATATATATATATATATATATATATATAAAAGGGTTTTTATCTGATTTTCAACTTAGATAAAATATTCTTATCTTTAGAAAAGAGTTGATCAAAGAGAGAAAACCGATTGAACATGGCTAATTGTTTGATTATTGTGCTTAATGCTAGGACCCTTGTATTAAACTCCAGACCCTAGACAGCCCAAAAACATAAATATTTGAAAGTAGGATTATTTCTGTGATGGGTCTTAATCTAGTGAAATGACTACTTATTTGATTACTCTCCTTAATGTTAGGACTATTTGATTACTCTCCTCATAGGACTAGGACTGTAAACGGGTCGGATTTGGGCCGGATCCAACATGATCCAAATCTAAATCCAACTAAATTCAAGGAGATCCGAATCCGATTAAAGATCCGACGGATCTTTTATATGAGTAGCTGAATCTGTGTGATTATACTTATAGGATCCGTATTCAAATTTGACTAAGATCCAAATCTGATTATATATTCGAATTCGATAGTTAAAACGTTTAAGAATGAAATAATTAATAAATTATTTAAAATGCAATACAAATAGACTGTCAAATATCAATGGATAATGTAATTTAACTTGAATAAAAACATATTTCCAAACAACTAAAGAAAGAAGATAGAGAAAAAAAATGCTACACACACAGATATATATATATATTCATCTAATTGGATTCGAATCTTAATTGGGTCGGATGTATCAATATCCGTATCCTTATCCAGATCCGATTATAAACTGATCTAATTATTCAGATCCAAATCCGATTCGACGAACATTAAATCGAATAAAGATCTGATTTAATTGGATAAATTTAAACGAATTCGGGTCAGTATCGGATGCCTATTGACAGCCCTAGTTAGGACCCTTGTATCTCTCAGGAAACACAATTCACATGTTTATGGATGTTGATGTGCCATCTGATGTGAACCGAAGTAAATGAAAGATAGATTCAACGAGAGCCTAAACCGTTATGATACAGTCATTTTCGTGCTGTTGCAGTGTTGCTTGATCCAGATGAGGAGAGTGGTTCAAGAAGCCGTTGTGAATAGGCTATGGGAATTCAGATACGAGAAATCAAGCTGTTGTTTTACAACAATGGTGCTTTGCATATTTCAAGATTGCTGCTAAAAGTACTTTATTAATTCAAGTGCAAGTATAAATAAATATCAAGCCGCTCTCACCAGTTAAATGTGATGCAGGACCATTTGTAGCAATAGAACCTTCTTTGTGACAAAGGTTTCAAGGATCGGACCGATCCGGTCCATATTGGGATTGGCTAGGACCGGTTCAATTCCAAGCCACGATACAATAGTTGTATCGTAAGGCTTTGAATCAGACCGATCCAACCGATACTGATACGGACTGGCCGGTACAACCGGTCCAGTGATTGGTCCAATGTTTTTTTTTTCTTTTTTTTTTTTTAAATTTATAAATTGAATGGTCCAGATCGGTATTGATCATGATCGGTCTAGTACCGCCGGTTCGGCAACCGGTGCCGCTGGTCCGACCGATCCAATTTATTTTTTTATCTTTAAAAAAAAAGAACAGTGCGATTTGTTTTTGTACCAGTACCGGCCGGTATTGTCGATCCAGATCGGGATCGACCAGGACCGATCCGATCCCCAATCCTAAGACTTTAAGGCTGCGTTTGGTCCAGCGTATGCTTTTGGATAAGCACTCATTGGATAAGTGATTCACTAGGAGCACTTATCCACAGCAAATAAGCTACTTGAATAAAATAGCGTTTGGTAAATACATTTGTTTAAGTGCTTATGAAACCTTAGGGGTAAAATAGGTATTATAAAAATATTATTAAAGTTTGAAAATAACATTTATTTAAATGCTTATAAAAGTTTAGGGTTAAAATAGGTATTATGAAAATATTACTAAGGTTTAAAAATAGCTTCCCACATAAGTGATAAGAGTGCTCGGCAGCTTCTCCTTATGGGTAGCCTTCCTCTTATACTTATGGGTAAGCACTTACCCATTAGGTGTTACCAAACACACTTTTAATTTTAAAAAGTGCTTTGATAAGCTATAAGCTGAAATAAGCACTTCTATAAGCCAGAACAAACACAACCTAAGGCTGCGTTTGATCCGGCTTGTGCTTATGGATAAGTACTCATTGGATAAGTTGCTCAATGGAAGGACTTATCTACAACAACAATAAAGTACTTATTTTAAGAAAATAGCATTTGGTAAATACATATATTTAAGTGCTTATGAAAGTTTAGGGGTAAAATAGATACTATGGAAATATTATTAAAGTTTAGAAATAACATTTATTTAGGTGTTTATGAAAGTTTAGGGGTAAAATAGGTATTTTGAAAATATAACTAAAGTTTTGAAATAGCTGAAGGCATAAGAGCTTGAGAGCAGCTTCTCCATATGGGTAGCCTTCCTCTAGTGCTTATGGGTAAGCACTTACCTATTAGGTGTTACCAAACACACTATTAATTTTAAAAAATGCTTTGATACGCTATAAGATGAAATAAGCACTTATATAAGCTCGAACAAGCACAGCCTAAACCTTGTTTGTGACGGCAGATGATTTGAACTGCCATGGAAACTTTAACCACGACATAAAGAACTCACAAAACTATTTCAGAAACACACTGCATAGTGTGAGTTGTTTTAGTCTAGAGCCTCTGTAGTTCACAGTCAAGCGAAAGTGATTTCTGGGATCACTTATTTCCAAGGGAAAGATCAATAACATAATAATAAGAAAGGATGCTAAGAAGCAACGCATTATTTGGTGCAGCGGCACCTTTGTAGTACCCAACAAAAAAGATTTCAGTTTCAAAATCTACGTTAATAGCTGAACAGTAGAAAGGTATGGTTTTAGCAAATTTGATTCTTCTTACATCCCTCCAAATAATATTTAACAGAAACTATTGGGATGGGTAGTAGAATAGAGTCTACTGTCTACATTGCCATGTTCTAACCTTCTAAAAAGATCCATTCACTTTCATCCTTGCAAACAGAGCTCCATTTGAACATGCCATACCAGAAACCAATCTTCTCGTACGTGCTGCTTATGCTTCCCCTACTGTTATATAAAGCCATGGCCATGTTTGCAGCCCCTCTGCTGTATATGTTGCTCACTTGGATGCCCATCTCAACCACCATCAATCCTCAAACCATCTTCAGAACTTCATGTATGTCTGTTCGCATGCTTAATGCCCTACAGAGAAAACAAAAGATCTCATCCTAGGTGTAAAATGGTTATCTTAATGTGTGTGTTATGCATGCGTGCATGCGTGTGTGTGTGTGTGTGTGTGTGTGTGTGTGTGTGTACACAAGTTCATGCATATGTGCACGCACACGTGGATGGAAGTAAAATGTTAATGAAGTGCACATCATGTCTATTAACTACAAAATAGGAAGTGCATTGCAAAACAATTAAAGCAACTTCGCAGCCTCCTCGTCACCCAAGCACAAAGCTTATTAGTTTTACATGTCCAACTGAAACCAAAAGCATGTGAGGATACGTCAAACTACTGGATCTTTTTTCATTCAATTTATTGCATCTATGTGTTCAGGGCATACAAGTTATGCTTCAAAAAAATCATAGCATCATTGGTGGTTAACGCATGCTTACCTGTAAGTTGTAACTGCCGTTGTTAGTTGATCATTTAATTGGTACTGCAGCAGTAACAGATTGGATTGATGGTGCTGAGTCATTCCACGCATCACTAATATGTTTCTTAAAATATGCTATAAGCCGGTCAAGGTCATTAAACATCCTTTTCCGAAACTTGAATCCTTCTGGACAAAGACTAATGTCCTCATGGTGTGGATTTGTTCTCCCAATATAGGTTAAGATGAACCTTCCTTTATGCTTATGAGAAACACCAATCGCATAAACTATCCTAATTGGGTACTTTGTTTTCTCAACTTTTAAGAAATCATCCACTTCTTCTAAGCCCCCCATGAATTTCCGGTAATTAAGAACCGCCTTCAAGTTGGTCACCATTGGGTCAACATATCGACTCATAACCTACAATTAAGGAAGTAAACATCAAGTCAAGAGATGATTTAGATCAATGTTCAAAAGGTTTGAACATTGATATGCACACAACACATGCCCTCCAAGAGCACATACATTAAAACATGGACGCAAAAAAAACATTGATTTTGTTAATATAGAAAAACCCCACAACCACCTGCAACCAAAGCGAACAAAGGTACTCGAACAATAGTTAAGAAACAACGAGCCTAGTGGTTTGCAAACAAACCCATGAAGCCATGACTAGTGAACAGGAAAAACAATTGTAGAGTTTGAAATCCCGTATAGGATATAAAATAGTTGCGCAACATGCAGATTAACTCAAACATTGGTCTGAGTTGGTCTGAGGTTGCCCATAAAATACTTGGGGAGATTGAACTCAAGTTGAAAGGCTACAAGGAAAATGTCATTGATGAGGACACCAACAGAAAATTGTGTGCAAAGTGAGGAATTTCTGCTAACTTCAAGGTGAAGGAGAGGCTTCTTGCTAAGTGGACTGCTCCCCCTGTGGGGTGGCATCTGCCGAACAGTGATGGTGTCTTGAGTGTTGGTAGAGGTGGGTCGGGTGGCACCATAAGAGACTGTTATGGGAGGGTGGTTATTGTCTATGCTGTTGCCAGACAACCTGATCAGATTCTGAACCATGAGATGGAGGCCATTGTTCTTGGTTTTGAAGGTGCCTTGAGAGTCAACTGCCAAAGGATCAGGATTTCCTCTGATTCTTTGAAGTGTGTGCAAATGCTCAATAAGGAGGATGTAAATGTCATTCCTTGGAAGGTTAGAGATCTTTGGGTGAAGGTCAAAGACATGATGTTCTTGTTTGCTGAGCACCAGGTGTGCCATGGAATCAGAGAGAGCAATGCCGCAGCTAATTACATGGCCAACCTGTGCATTCCTTTGGATAAGATGAAGTGGTTTAATAATGACATTCTTCCTGTGGGGGTGATACCTATTAACTCTAAGGATGCTCAGGGTACTTTGTATGAGAGAAGTTAGTTGCTTCCCTGGGTGGTTTCTGTTTGTTTGCTCATGCTGGTTCTGGCATGTGGTGGACAGGTGTGCTGAAGATGTTTGGTTTTGTTGAATCTGTGGGTGTTTATGTGTGTGTGGTGTGGGTTGGTGGTGAGTGTGAGTGTTTTTGTGTGTGTGCTGTGGGGTGTTGGGCTTTGCCTGGCATGTGTGTGGGTGGTGTGAGTGAGTGTGTATTGTGTGTGTGCTGTGGTGTACTGGGCTCTACCTCTCTGGTGGGGTTGGTTGGGCCTGTTTTTGGCTTTCTTAGGATTGGGTTATGGGGTGTGGTGGGGTTGGGTGGGTTCCTGCCTCTGGTTTGCTGGGTTTGTTGTTCTGGGGGTGGGTGGGTTGGGATTTGGGTGGGGGCTGGGTTGGGTGGATGGCTACTGTTTTTTGGGGGAGTGGGATTAGTTGCCTGGCTGCTGGGGGTTCTGCCTGCGGGGGGGATTGTTGGTGTTGTGGGTGCTCACTGGCTTCTGCTCCTGGCTTGCTGCTGGTGCTGGGTTGGTTTTCTGCTGGTCTGAGAACTCAGCTGCAGTGGCTGTTGCTGGTGGTGGGGCAGTGCTGGGGGGATTGCTGTGCCTGCTGTGACTATGTTTACTTATGGTTTTCTGAACCATTTGGTCCTGCTGTTGATGAAGTTCTGCTCCCAGAGTTTTCTGTGTTTGGGTTACTGTTGCTGTGATTCTTCTTCTTTATTGTCCTGCTGTTGCTGCTCTGTACTCTGTTTGGCTGAGTTGGTGATGCATTAGCTGCTGATGTTATGTGTTGGTTGCAGTAATTGGAGCTTGTGGTTTCTGTTCTTGGGTAGTGCTGTCTGATCTGTTTTGGTAGTTTCTGCTGGGAGTTGCTCTGTTGCTGTGTGGGTGTGCTCCCTCACTAATTTGGTTGCTCTGTTGGTGTGATGCTCTGTTGCTGCCTGCTGTGCTGATGTACTACTATTACTATAGGTTTGGTTTAGGTGGGAGTGGATGGTCTGTTCCATGGTTTTGTGCCTTTGCATTGTGGCATCTACCTTGAGTATCAATGTTCTGTTTCTAGTGGCTGTGTTTGGTTTGTGGTGACATTGCTATGTCATCTTTGTTGTCTGAGGGTTGCATCAGACTTGGTGTAGTTTGTCTTGCAACATTTTCATTTTGTTTTCTTTATTTTTTAATAAAACCGGAATTTACCTTTTTCAAAAAAAAAATTAACAAACTAATTGCAGACAAAAATAGTGAGTGGTATGTATGACATTATACTGAAGGAAAAAAAAAAAGCTTTTATTTCAAATGTAATGATAGCTATTCAAATTCTATCTAATAAAATGAATACAAAATCAGAGCTTCAGGGTTTAGAATCTCCCAGTAATTTCCATGAAAAAGGAAAATGATGATTTCATCCTAGAAAAATGTAATTGGTGCATTTTAACCTTTAGACATTTAAATCATTTTTTGCTTTCCTAGAGGCACAATAGTCCTGATAGTATGAAGAAATTTAGCTACTACTACTATTGTAGTAGTGGAGTGACACTTTGAAATACTGTCAATCAAGAACAAATCCTGACAAATGGAACTACAATTTATAGTAGTTGTAAAATGTGATTTTAAGGATTTTGAAGAGGCTTTCGGGCATTCAAACGTGAATTAGGACTTATCTGTAAAGATTTTAGATATTTTGGAAATTATTTTAAAATTTTGATATAAGAGATCTATAATTTCTTTAAGAGTTTCATCAAAAATATTTAGGGGTTCCTTTTCAATTTCAAAATAGTAAACTTTTGCCATGTTCCCTATTTCATGTGTTCAATGTGCCACCATTTGAACATGATAACATGAACCTTCAATCAAGGAATCTTGACGGTGGAGAACAAAGTGTAACAATAATAAAACAAAAGAAAAATATGCTTAGGGAAAAGGGAACTGACCTCATCTAAATCCTCAAAAGTGTCTCTTCCTATTTTCAACATTTTCCCAATTTTAAGCAAGCTTGTGAGGTCCTTCCGATCTTTTCCAGCTTCAACAATATCTATGTGAGAAAAAACTTTATCATAAACCTTCAATGTCAACATCAAGTAATATATTCCTTTGGAACTGGGATGGATTACACAGTTGCCTGCATCCTTGTCAGATAGAAACTGCTCAACATAATGGAGCAAGACAGAATATTTCAGGACTTTGACAGTTGAATGATTATCAATAAGCATGACGGAAAGAACAATATTAAAGTAAGTTTTAGCATTAGTGGTAACGTACCTTCTCTGCTTCATCAGCTGATATGTTTTGAAAACAAGGATGTACGATAATCCTCTGCTTGGAATGCTTCACTGCAGGTTCCTTCGCCTTGCAAGCGTTCTCTTGATAACTATGTAAATAGCTTTGTTCTGGATCACAATTTTGAGAATTTTGAAACAAACTACTCAATTCACTTTCTCTACAAGTTAGAAACACCTGGTATCTATTCTTTTGTATAGTTTGCAGGTGAGTATATCACCTTTATGTAGCTTCTCAGTTAGATCACCATTACCAAAAATATCTTCCCTTGTAAGAATACCAGTTAAGCCAGATTCAAGCACGCATATCGCTCTTTGAGGTTTCACCCTGCAAACTGTTGCCTGCACGGTTCTTCCTTCAGCAAGGGTAATCTCAGTTTCGCCAGAAATCATATAGAACTCCTGGTCTTGAGTTGGTTCTTCATATTGCCTACGCCAGTCTTGAAACCCATGTATCAATTCCGATTTTATACCATATAAAGTCTCTCTTTTCTCATTTTCAAACCTTCTAGCATATTCATAAATATCAAGAACTTTTAACAGCTTTGATTTGTCACGAACGTGCTCCATTGCCATCACCTCATTAATTTCATCTTCTTCCTGAACTTCTTCTTCATAGATAAGCCTAGCCAATTGCTTTGCAAGACCATACGAATCTCGATGAATTCTTGTATCATCCAACAAATCTATAATTTTGCTGCTAGTAGCCACCAGCCCACTCCGGCGAACGCGTAAGAAACCAACAGCATTCTCAAACACCTTGTTTTTAAGTCCATGCTTTCTCAAGTCCTCTCTACTTGGAATTGAGCCAGCTCTTACCAACGACCTCTGCAAATATGCTGCAGTTCTGGGTCCAAGCCCAGAAACAAATTGTAAAGGAGCAAATAGCCATTCATGGCTTGCAACCAAATTAATGTCAACTCCTACCTGGTTAGTAACATCAACCATAACCTGTTCCACCATTGCATACTTCTCGTCAGAAGTAAGAAAATGCTCTAGAGGATTGAGCTTCCAAGAGATTATCTCCTTCCCTGGTCCACATAGTGTTGCAACCATAGCCAATGGATTTTGAAGGTAACGTCCAAGAGCCACAGCTCGCTTAACAATGCCTGCCAACATAAAAAAATATGAAATCAAGTCAGCAACAAGCAATTATCAAGCAGTCACCAAATGAAACAGGAATTGGACTTACCAGGCTGCCCAGGTAGTTGGTATGAAGAAATCCGTTAGTTTTCATAAAGACGAGGCAGAGATTCATCCCCATAAACAATGGCTATCCCATCCATCTCCTGACTAAATTCTCTAGGATGTTCCTCCACCATCTTAAAAGTGATCTGATTGAGGCAAGATGAAAAACAAAAGACATTTAAGTTTGTAAGTTCCACACATATTCTACAGAAGTTTGTACTGAAAGCTTACTAACTGAAAAGATAATGTTTCCTTTAAAACAAAAATTAAGATGATAATAACAAAGATAATGATAATGATAATCAACAACAACAAAATGCCTTAGCCCAACTAGTTGGGGTCAACAATATAAATTCTGTTCCTCCATCCCAATTTGTCAAAATCCATATATTTGGTCATATTATGAGTATCCAAATCCCTTCGGACTGACCCATCCAAGATCTTTTGGTCTTCCTCTCGCCCTCTTAGATCCTTACCGCTCACACCTTCTCACAATTAAGAGTGGAAAGTTTAGGCCCGACCCAATGAGCCCGCCCAGTGTTAAACTGGGCTTAGGGCTGGCCTGCCCAGTTTTGTAAAGCCGAAATGTTTAGGCTGAGCTTGGCCCAGGCATATTTCAGCTCGACTGGACCCGGTTTCAATTTCCATGAATGTATAAAACTATGGGTTGAATGGTTTCATCCATATTTTCGTTATTTCATTTCCTAATTGATTTTAGGACTTCTTTTTATGTGTTTTTTGATTGGGATGTTGAAAAATAAGTAGTAAAATCTTTAAATTATAGATGAATATGAAGATTGCAAGAATTTTTTACAAATAAAAGAAAAAAAAAATTGCAAGACTTGGGCTTAATAGGATCGGGCTTGGACCCATCCTTACGCCTGAAAAATGGGTCAAGGCGGTCGGGCTTGGGAATGCATAAGGTCTCTTATACCCTATGTTGCGCCTAGCCTAAAAAATTGCCAACCTTACTCACAACCATAGTGTTAGGGATCGTCCGATCCCCGAGTTGATCCCGATACGGAAATAAACCAAAAATCCCCGACTCGGTCCGATCCATCTCGGAATCGGACCGAGTCGGGTGTTTTTTTAATTTTTTTTAATTAATTTAATATGGTCAGTCTCGGCCGATCCCGAGACATAATCTGAGTCCTAACACTATGCTCACAACTGCCTCCTTAGGTCTTCGTTTTACATGCCCAACCCATCTTAACATACTTGTCTTTATCTTATCTCTTATTTGGGTAATACTTAGATACTCTTGGTTATGTTCATTCCCTACCTTATTTTTCCTAGTTTTCCCATACATCCATCTCAACATCCTAATCTCAGCAACACTCATTCCATGCATATGTCACCTCATTGTTGTGATCCTTATATCATAGTAGCCTTGATGGTTGCTCTTAGTTTGAGTGGAACAGATTGATCACATAACATTTTAGAAGCACCTCTTCACTTAATCCATTGAACTCTTGTTATATGTGTAACATCCTTAGCAATATCCCCTATTTATGGATAGTTGATCCACGATAGCAAAATTGATTGTTTTTAGGAATTTATTGGTTCTTGATTCTTACTGTTGCATCACTTCTACTATCATTTTTGATAAAGTTACATTTTCCATATACTCTGTCTTACCTCGACATTTTAAAACCTTTTGATTGCAAGGTGTCCCTCCATAACTCCAGTTTTGCATTTACTCCCTCTCTAGTTTGTTCCACCAAAACCACAATATTTACAAATAACATACACCAATGCACCTCCTCTTGAATATTAGTCATTCGTCATCTGTAGTTAAAGCAAAAATAAAAATAATAATGACTTACAGCTGTCCCTTAATGTAAATCTATTGTTTTTGGAAACTCATTTCTTGCTACCAACCGCTCTACCCTTTAATGACCACCATGTATTTGACTGGTACTCTTTCTTATGCCTAAAATTTATTAGATTAACTCTCTAGGCACTTTATTATATGCTTTCTCTAGATCAATAAAAACCATGTGAAGGTTTCTCCTCTTCTCTCTAGACTTTCCCACTAATCATCTAAGTAAAATGATAGCCACAATAATAAACCTCACTGGCACAGAGCCAAACTAATTTTCTGCCACTCAAGATATTCTTCTTAACCTTTTCTCCATCACTCTTTCCCATAATTTTATGGTATGATTCATAAGCTTGATTCCACGATTTATTTTTATACATAGATATCACACTTTTTCCTCCAAGCATTTGGCATTTTTCTAGTTTTCAAAATTCTATCAAATAAATTGGTCAACCACAAAACACTGATCTCTCCCACGCACTTCCACACTTCAATTGGAATATCATATGGTCTTAAAGCCCTTCATATTTTCATCTTGGCTAAAGCTTGATTCACTTCGGGAACCCTAATCCTACAAACATAGTACTTTTATCTTGACACTCTAATATGCATATCTTCACCTGAAGAAAAGCTCTTCCTACTTTCACCATTTAATTCAGGAATTCCTTGAATCAAACCATCTATTTCTTCATAAAGTTGTCTTTTTAGTGCTCTCTTCTAATCCTACTTAAGGTGCATAGGCGCTAATGATGTTAGGAATCTCTTGTTGTAAGACTAATTTAACTACCATTAAAATATCGTTAATTCTTCTAACACCTAGAATAGTATCTGACATGTCCTTATCTACCATTATTCCTATATCATTGCTATTGTTACCTCTTCCAATATATCAGAGTTTATATTCATCAACGTCTTTAGCCTTGTCTCCTTTCCTTTTAGTCCCCTGTAAACACATTATAGAAATTTTCCTGGTCTTCATCACATTTACTGACTTTAACTTCTTCCCTGCCAAAGTCCCTATGTTCCAAGTAGCTAGGTGAATAATACTTTCTTGGACTAGCTTATTTTTTCACGTCTATCCACTTCGATGCAAGAGCCCTTGCCTACTTATCATTGCAACAAGCATTGTTGGAGCGCGTTGTTTATGGAGGAAACCTTGGCTAACCCTTGCTCATTTATCACTGCAACTTGGCTCCATTGCAGCATGTTTTTCCGAAGGACATCCTAGCATAAGGTCAAGATGATGTTTCAGGATTCATGTTACAGGGGATTTAGCAAAAGTTTTAAACCAGTTGCCAACCTGACGCAACCCTCTTACTTGGGTTTAGGATTGGCAATGCCCAAAGTTATAACAATAAAAACAACATCGGCAGAGCTGATAACATTGATAATAATGGTAAAATTATCATATAAGAAAGAGCTGGACCTAATCCTGAGAAAACTGTCATCATGATCGGGAAAAACGATTAACACATCTCTTTTTGGGAAAAGGTAGAATGCTATTATACAAAATGGAAATGCCACATATAAATTGGTAAGAATATTCATTTCATCAGTAGAAAAGAATGTATTAGCGATAAAAAAGAAATGGGCCAGGCCTTGGTATATGAATAGTATATATCAAGCTAGACAGGACCATCTGTCTATTCCAGAAATAATAAAAAAGATGGACCCAATTGTCGGCAAAATCTGAATAGGAGACATCCTTGCAACTATTCAAGAATAGGCATTGACTGAAATTACAATGAGAGAACTATTTAGAAAACAATGGCCTCAACATGATCCACCCCTTAGTTGTCAGATTGACCTAACATACATTCCCTTGGAAGACAATATCAAGAACCCATATCCCTGTTTTCATGAGGCTCCTCAACCCCATCCCTCTCCTTTAACAAACACCTTCACAATGTGACTTTTAAATAGTTCTTTGGTACATAAGCTAATCTTCAAATATACTAATGCATATTTCAAGTCACTGGTGGGTTGGTAAGCAAATGGCAAGTCAACTTGCTCCTGTCAATAATTATAATATTGAACAACATAAAATAAAAAGTTACCCCTTGTACAGCGCAAGAAAAAACTCATATGATCAAAAAATTTAAAGATCAACAACTACTGTTTCACTTCATGCAAAGGAAGGGTATGCATATAGCTACAATTCTTTCCCTCTTAGATTAGTGTATCTTGCTTCCCAGATCAGATTAGAATTTTTTGAAACCGAAACAGCTCCTTAGAATTTGAAAAACGAGAAACAAAAAAACTTGTTACTTCTGAAGCCTCAGTGGATATTCCAAAGCCTAATGAAAATTTCCAATAGCTAGGAATTTCAAGCACCTATATTTCGATCAGTGGCAAGCAACCTCCACCCTTTGGATTGAAAAAAAAAATAATAAACAAAGAAAGAAAGAAAAAAAGAATTCAAGCAACTATGTTTTGTAAACAAAGAAAGAAACAAAGAAAGAAAGAAAGAAAAATAAGAGCGGCACCAATTTCTAAATTTATAATAATGGATGTAGCCATGGAAACACGCTGGCACAATCTATTATGGCACAATGGAACACTTTCTCGAAATGATGTTAAGATTTCCTTAGAATCTCAAGCATGCCAATTTCAACTTCTCCAATGATTGCTGGTGTTTGATGAGAGAAAATACGGCATACAATAGAGGTAGAACAGTGTTTCCCACTGAATCCCAAATGTTTGACATTGACGACTTTAGTTTGAGAGTGTCCTTGGGATCGCTTTTAGTGAGAAAGGGAGATGTAAGGTGGGATTAAACTCCTTGAATGACATGATGGCTATTTAGTTAGTTTGGTTGAGAAGCCGTGCTCTGAGATCATCTGAATGGCTTTTTCAGGAAATATGTGATGACTAGACACAATAATAGTGGAAAAAGACAACATACTGCAACAAAGAAGGAATAGAGGAGGAACCTACTTGAGGCCGTCTTTGTTTTCTATAAATAGGCACCCCACTGGTGCTCAATGTGGTTCAAAATAAAGAAGGAATTGAAGCACACAATGGAACAAATAGGTTCCTTCTTGTGCATCCTATTTCATGCTTTGATGCAGTTTCCTTTGCTGATTTCATAGCAGGAAATTGATGATCTATGCTCGATGAAATCTTTTCCTCTGTGCAATAGAAAGGAATCAAGGATATCCAACTTCGTAATAGAATAAAGTTGCATACTATTGACTATTCATCTCGAATTTGTACTGAATTATGCATAGTTGGTTTGCCCGTGTTTTAGTGGTAACATTAGAATGATAGCAGCAACATTTGGGGGTCAGATTCAAACCGGAGAAGAAACTTCCAAAGGCCATACTCTGGCACTGTCACGTGTCAATGTAGGAGAATCAGCTCCTTATAAAATTCCTCAACTTGTTGCAGTGAGTGTGGTAGGTAGGAAGTTATTGATCCAAATAGAGACAATGTTGTCGTGGAGATTTTCAGGTTTGCCGAAGTTTCTTAGATTGGGTATCTTCCTATGTCATAAATAAGTTTACCAATCGAAGCTTCTTTCAAATCAAAGGCTATTTGGGACCCTATAATCGAGATAACGGGAAGGGATATGGCCACTTGGAGAATAGGGTAATTATCAAAAGGAATCAAACTTATGTTCATCAAGAGCTCAACCTCCAATTTACATGCTTATTTCATGTCCTTGTTTCCAGTTCCGTCAACTATAGCAAAGAATTCAAGTAACATCGCTTTAGGTATGACCAGGTATGCTCTTCTAAGCAGTCAGGTGACATTTGGCAAATCACCCCTTTTGACAAGGCCCTTCTTGATAAATTATGGAGACTCAAGGAGGAGAGAGGTAGACTTTGGAGAACTGTTATTGAATCAAAATACGGTGTTAACTCATCAAATTGGAAGAATGAGCAGGTTCTAATTTCCTATGGTACATCATTAAGGAAGTCAATCTCAAAGCTTTATGCAGATTTCAACCGCGGATTGCATTGCAGGTGGGTGATGGATGACATGCTTTTTGGTGGAGTGATATCCCACCAAGCAAAATTTTCCTTGACCCATTCTCAATAACTTTGTTTGGTTCAGGATTGCATGTGAAGTGTAGGTAACACCATTAGTTGGAGACCAACTTTCAATGTGAGACTGAATGATTAGGAAGCAAAACCTTTTGTGAATTGATTGTCTCAATGCAATTAAATTTTTGGATTCAAATCGTGACTGTAGAAGTTGGAAATTGGACAGTGAGGGCAGATTTAAAGTCAACCCCTTATCCAATCTCAATCCCTTAATGTATCCCTTCCTCATTTAAAGTTCTTATGGAAGTCTCCAGCACCCCAAGAGTGGTTTTATATGTGGAAGTAGTTGTGGACAAGATCCTCACTTTCAACCATCTGATCTTTAGAGGGTAGTTTATTCCTAATGGATGCAGCCTTTGCAAATCAGATGCAGAATCTGTCCATAATATCTTGGTTGTCCTTTCATGTCAAAGTTACGGAATTTCATATTGGATAAGTTCGTGGTTGTGGTCACGCCAGGTGATCTCAAGGGAGCTTTATATGGATGGAAGTCGTGTTGAACAGTAGAATAGCTGTGATTATGTGGAATCTATACCCATTTGCTCTTAGCTTGTGCGTGCGGAAAGAAGGATACAACCAAGTATTCAAACAAAAAAGAAAAGGACTGAATTAATTTGTTCACAAGTGGCACTTGATTTATTCATTTCACACTTTGACTTAAGAATTTAAAGGGACATGCTTAATGATTTAATTTATTAAAATAGGTACATGATTGTTAAAAATTCTTTCTAATGATTACATGCACTACAATTTTACAATTTATAGAATGCTGTTAAGAAATATCTTAGTTTGAACTTTCAGTTTTAACAAGATAATAATATGGCTGACACTCTCTTTACGGTCCTATTCACTCAAAAGGAACAGAAGTTTAGTCTTCTATTAGAAGAGCAAGTATTCTTCAACTCAAGAGGAAATCTCCTAACAATCATGTTGTGATGCTCAATACTCAATTACAATGTTATACTCGGGCAATGTCTAATGCTTTTATTTGATTAAAGTGATGCCCATTAACCCTATTGGTTAAGATTTTTCTATTTTATTGATCTCCTTCAACTCCGTATTGTATCTTTCTGCCTCAGTGACATAAAAAACGCTAATTTCATTGAATCTGAATTAACAAATTGTTCCACATTTAAAAGATACATCAGGTAAAACAAACAATTAGAAAACAGTGTTTCTCTGAATTTAATCAGTCAAATTTCTGCATTTGATAACACTAAATCAACATATTCATGAAAATTACAGTGTTTTATTCGCTTAATTCAACTGGTCATGTTTAGAGATACACTGATTACAGTGTTTTATTGGCTAAATTCAACTGGTCACGCTTTGAGATATACTGATTAATGAGACAAGCAAGACCTATCTAGGATTCAAAATGCATTAATACAAGGAAAACAGAATCCCCTCCTGTCAAGGTACTCTGTTCACGTTTTGAGATACTGATTAATGAGACAAGCAAGACCTATCTAGTATTCAAAATGCATTAATACAAGCAAAACCTAACTAGGATTCAAAATGCAATAATACAAGGAAAACACACTCCCCTCCTGTCAAAGAACCAGAGTATCCTTTAGAATATAGAGATAGATGTTCTCTACTATCTGTAATTGAACTTGACTCTGTATGTCAACTTAATTAATGACAAAAATGTATACACCACTGAAAAATGGATATAAACATCTTTGCTTAAGGTATATTTAATATATGTTTAATAGCTCATGAATAGACCAGAGTTCCTCTCCCCAAACCAAATCTGTCTAGCATGCTTGGGAAGTATGGCCATCCTCATATTTTTTTAATTAAATAAAGGTCCCATAATGCTTTTTATTCAAGGTCATAATGGTCAAAGGGCAGAATAAACGTCAGATAAGATCATTCCAATTTTTCTTTCAGATATCCCTCAAGGGTGTCAGAATGATGTGCCTTTCAAATTTGAATAATTTGGATGCCATTATATCAAAGAGTATGGCGGAGTCTGAGGGTGCAATCAAACACAACATACCCAGTTTAACTTCAAAATAACAAAGGAGACAATGATAAAGTCAACCCAACCTCAACAGAACTGAGATAGTGAAAAGTTACAAAATGTTATAGAAAAACATACCTCATAAATATCATCTTTTCACCGTCTAGAAGACAGATTCACAGCTCCTAGAACAACAACATTTGGTTGGTGGACAGCCATGAACTTCAAAAAGCTTTTCTGGTCATCTTTCATCTGTTGCCGATTGTTATCATTCAGAGACTGTAGACCAAGAGACTTTGTACACAACACATCAAGAACTTCTCCCGATGAATCCAACATCACAAAAGTGGTTGCTGGTTCCCCGGGACCCCAACAACAAGCCATAACCCTCACTGCAGCTTCATCATCTGAGTTACCATCATTTCCCTTCCTCTGATATGGTGCCATGGAGACCTTGTCCCACAAATGTTTTCCATATTCCATGAGTAGCCAGTTCTTCGCTCTGGTAGTCAACATACACCGAGCTTCCTTCCCCATAGAAGCAAGAAGAACTTTTTTTTCTTTTTGATCAGTAGAAGCAAGAAGAAAATTATGAAAAGCATCATGTAATATCAACTCCCGCTGACCGTTCCATGGTTGGGCAGAATTACTAACACCATAGCTGAGATAAAAATCATTAGAGTCGGTAATCAACTTATTTAAGATGTCTTCAGGTAATTGTAACTTGCAAGAGTTTCTCTTCTTCAGCCTTCTGGATAAGAAGCCACTGAGCATCTTCAAATCTGGTTAGTGACTTTTCATGTAGCCATTTTACTCCTGCAAACTGATGGAAGTTATCTATAGCCACATTCCCATCTGGGGTAGGTTTTGTTGTGACTACAGCTTTATCCATGAAGATACTACGGACATATTTTCTGACATGTGGATCACAGCTTATCTCAATAGCAGCCTGGACCAAGCAAAAATATAATGCAAAGACAAAACCGTCAAAATCAAGCACCATATATAGTAATAATACTGAAAGTTCAAGACGGTTGACAAGAAGAAATAAAACCATACCATGTGTCTAGCTCCTTCCAAAACAGCTTGAGGAGTTTCAAACATTGCACATGTAAACTTGGAAGCTATTTCCTCAGGAGTTTCCTTGGCGTCCTCCAATTCGTCCAATCTCTACAACAAAGTGAAGATGAATTGTCTCATGCTTTTACTCAAAACAATTACCATTGTAAAAGCATTCAAAGCATACTTACCATCTCTTCTAGTGTTATAAACAATCCAAATTGTTCTGCAGAATACCCTAAGTTCTTTACGACCTCCGATAGGCCAGCCTTACTGCAGATACTATATTGTGATTGTGATTTCTGCTTTGGCGGCCTCTTAAACTGGTCTTCTTCAAAAACCATCTCAGCTGGAGGAAAATGCAAATTGAAATTCAAGTCAACATCATCAACCTCTCTTGAAGATTCAGCAGTCTTGAGATTCTTTGTAATTGATTCAAAAAGCTTCTGATTCAAAGAAAGCCTTGCTTCATTATAACTCCTCTGAGATTCTTCTTGAAAACGCTTACTGTAATAAATCTTAACGGCCTTCTTCTGCTTTTGAAGAAGCAACCACTTTTTGTCCAAGTCCTTGATGGCCCAAAGAAGCTGAAAACAAGCATCATTGGCCTTTAATCACAATACTGCACATTGTATTAAAGTACAGATACAACTTAGGACACAACCTGACATGGACATGGAATATCAGGTCCAAAAAGAGGGGGGGAAACACAAAAGATAGAATCCTTGGGCCTGGTGATAGATCTCAAAAATGCTGAAAAAATAATAATGTGCATACTAAAGTAAGAATTAAATAATGCTGCCAAAAAAAAATTATAAAATTGGAAACGGGATATCTTATGAAATGTATCTTATTGTAACAAATTAATAAGCATAGAAGTTTAATAATTGCCTCCTAGAACTTTATAAAAGGATTAACTGGAACTCATTTCTACAAGAGATGATAATTTATGTTATTTAAGAAAAATAATTTGCAAAAAGAAATCCAGAAGTGTCTTACAGCAAGCTCGAATTGTGCACATGTACGTCATGGTTACTTACACATTTGGATAAATCCATGCAACATAATGCTTCATTCTATGCAAATTCAATGTATTGTTGTCCCATGGCAGTCAAATTACCTTATGCCACTTCAGTGTAGGCGTTTTCTCAGCTTTAGCCATAATTCGATGCTCTGCTTCATGTTGTTCTGAGACTTTCAAAAGGCTCAGGCACTTCTCCTTTCGATACATGGCAATAAAAGGAATCTATAACAGAGAAGAAGATTAAAAATGAAAATAACAATGTCTAGATTATAATCAACCAACAGACTTTAGAATGTAAATATCATCAATACATACATCTAACTTATGCACATGCAGTGAGGTCAAGAAATATCTTCTTTGTTGATTTCTTTTGGCAGATCGAATCCTATGTCATTAGTTCCATTAGTAGTAAGCTGATTATAAATCCAGGTACTTTCAATTTCTAGGCTCCTCTCATCTGTTGGAGCAGGACCAACACTTTCTGCATACATCTACAGATAAAAAAAATATATATAAGCCAAGTCTAGTTCAAATTGAGAAATGCAGATGATATGTTGGAACAAAAATAAAAATAAAAAATCTATGACATGTATATGACCTGTAACCTCTCCGGTACATCAATCTCTCGAATATGGTTGTCTTTCTCTGTCATATTCTTCTCCAAAAGAATGAATGGTTCGAAATCATCTTCAAGCTTCTTTTCCCTCCATTCACCAGCATTGTCATACCCGTCATAGTTTGCTAGTATTTTCTTGCGAAGCATTATTAATTCATCAACATCACCGAATATTTCACGAGCTTCCTGTAGAACAGATGATGAAACCCCATGGGTCTGTCTCAAATTGTTTCTGCTTGGTTTCCTCTGTCTGAAAGGAGAGTTAACCAACACATAAAAAGTTATAACAAGGAAGAAAGTGAGCATTTACAAAAGTTTTTTTTTATCTCGATACAATTAAGGATACATGATTTGAAAATTGTACCTCATAGGGGTTCTATTCACATCAACTTCTTCCTCATCCACAATAAAATCTGCCATTTCATCTTCTTCACTGATGTCCCCATTCTCGTCCTTCGGTTGTTCCTCCTCTCCAGCGGTATCCTCAAAACATGGTCCTGGAAACAATACAAGATATTCATAATTGATTTCAAAAAAGGAATAAGAATGAGATTAAAATACAAATCTAGAATATTGCCTTCATCATTATCATCATATAGCATTCCCTTGAGCCTCTCCTCAGCATTTTTTCCAATCTGCTCACTTTTATCAAGTTCCTCCTCATCAGAAAATGCAGAAAACTCCTGCTTATGGTCCACCCCAGCTTTTTTCAGCCGCTTAAACCTTTTGCTTCCCTAAACATATTTTCAAGCAATGATCTCAAAATGTGAGCAGAAACAAGCACAATAGTTTTCCTTAAGAAGGGTTAGAGTACATAATAACCAAAGGAAGAACATGTAGACTCACAAGTTTCCAAAAATGGAAGTCTGTGACATTGTTTTCCTGAAGCAACTCATAATCGTCTTCATCGAGAATGTAATTCCTCTTCGATTCTCTAAAGGGGGCCAAACAACAGTTAGAAATAGGTGGAAATTCATAATCAAAGACATATCAAGGAGCAATTAAATTTACCTTTGTCTCTTCTTCTTCTTGTGCCTATCCTCTTCTTCCTCATTCTCTTCTTCTTCCATATCGTCTACTAAAAACCCATCCTCTTCATATTCATCCTGTCCCTCTTCTGCCCAACAACAACATGATAACAAATAGCGCGCACACACACACACACACACTCACACACACAAGAAGGTGGATAGAAAGGGTATAGACGATATTTTTGAAAAAATCTACTAACAGACCAAAATAAACTGCATGCAATATTCAGAAAACAGAATCCAAAGTCGGGAAAAGAAAAAAGAAAAGCGAATAAGAAAATTTCTCCAACCCAAATCGAAAATTAAAAAAATGTAATAGATATTAGTAAGAAAATATCTAAAATGAAAGGGGAGAACACAGAGCTTAATCAATTCCTGAAAACCCTAGAAATAACTTTAAAAAATTCCTTGCACTAAAGTAAGAAAATTAAAGAAAAAAATTAGAGTTCAAGCAAGAAAAGTAGAAAAAAGATGTACAAAAAACTAGAAACCTTATTCAGTCCTGCAAAACCCAGGAACCCTACCTACATATTCCTAAACCCTAAATCAACTAATAAAAATAATGAATAAAAATTAGACGTTAAAATTGAAAAAAACCAAAACCCTTACCATCTTCTTCGTCGTCATCCTTGTCTTCAACATGAACAGAATCTGCATCAAGAACTTCTCTTTCACCTTCCACTTGGAACTCATCTGCAAAAACGAAAGAAAGTGGAAAAGAAAATAAAATTAAATAAAAAATAAAAAGAGAAGATTAAAAGAAAAAAAATGAGAGAATTAAGAACTAGAATCAGCAAAGAGAAAAAACTCCAATAGATTTCTACTGCTTCTGCTTCACCTTTCTCGCCGATCACTAGTGTTCGTCTGCCTCCCATGTTTCGAATGGGAAGGTACGTTGCATGGAGTTTCGTTTAAATAGTAAGGTGTCGTTTGGCTCCCATTTTCAGAACTCATTCCAGGGCTTGGAATGAGTTCTAAGCCTTAGAATGAGTTTTGACAAAAAAACATGGACGTTTGGTTAGCAAGTCTTAGAATGAGTTTTTCAGAATGAGTTTTGAAAAATACACATGACCTCAAAATTAGGTCCAAATCTGTTTTTAAATTTTAGGAATGAGTTTTGCAGCATTTTGATGGCAAACTTGTAAAGACCAAGAGAACTCCTTCCCCCCTCGCCATTTTCTTCAGAATTGATTTCTTTAAAAAACTGCCCCCCCATTTTCTTCAGAATCGATTTCTTTAAAAAACTGCTTCAAAATAAAAGCAGTGTTTAACTGTTTAGGAAATACGTGCTGTGCGTCGCTAAATTGCTTCTCCGTCTAATGATCACTTTCGAGACTTTAATAAAGCAATACCAAACACATCCTAATACGTGTAAAGAGAATCAATTCCTTGATTTTCATACAGAATACGCTTTAGAGAATAAAATAAATAAAGAAAATTGCCCAAATAATATAACCTACTTTACGGATCAATTTATCAAATTTACCAAATGATATATTGACTAAGCATATTTGCCTCTCAAGTATCACAATATTCATATAATTGCCTTTTGATCTTCTTGTGAGGTATTTTATTTGTATTTTCTTTTTCAAAAATAATGAAATCCCCAACTTGCCCTTTACCCTTTCCCTCCTCTCTTGCCCTGCTCGTGTTTCTGGTCAGCTTCTCCGGTGAGATCGTCTTCCCCGGCGAGAGTAACCCCATCTTCACCGCACCACCACTGCTCCCCGCCCTTGCTACCATTGCACCAGCACACCTCCCTCCGCCCTCACCTTCTTCCTCCCATTTCCCCCTTTTCATAAATTCCAAACAAGAACACACCAGCTGCTCTTCATCACCGCAGACCCCTTTCACCTCACCACTACTGCTGCTGCAACTGGACAACCGCTCCTCTGTTCCACCAAATCACCTGTAACCTTCCCTCTACCCCATCACAACTCACAAAGCCAACTCTCTACCACCATCTCCCTCATTCACCCCAACATCATTCTCTTCCCCGTCGTCTTCTGCTGCTGAGAACAGCAGCAGAACAACAGCACCCGAGTCTCCTCTGTTGCGGTGCAACAGCAGCAGCAACAGGTCAACCCAGTCCTTCTCTGCTCCACATCATCTCTCCTCTTTCAATCTCTCACCTCCGATTCGAACCCAACATCATAGGTTTTGTTGCTGCCATTGCAGCAACAGAGAAACAAGAAACAAGAAGAGGAAGACGAATGGGGTCTGCAAGCTGAAACAGAGAGGGAGGGGGAGTGTTCTGGGTGCTGGTTTTGCTGTAAACAAAGGGGGTTTGGGGGAGTAGGGAAGGAGAACGGTGATGCTGCGGCTACTGCCAGCAACGGCAACAGTTGGGTTGGAGAGATGGAGGAACAACAGGGGTTCGATGGGTTTCGGTAGAAGAAATAAGTTGGGTCGTGTTTTGGTTAATGGAGGAGGTTTTTGCAGGTAGGGTGTGCGGTGAGAGAGAGAGAGCTAGATCGGTTGCGATGGGGTTGAGAGGGATTCTGATATGGGATCTTGGAAAGTGATGGTTTAATGGAGGTTTGGTCGATGATGAGAGGTTTCAGATGGTGGGGTTTTAGCAGAGAAAATGAGCCAAGGGTTAATGGTTTTGGTAGAGATTAGATGGAGGTTAGACATTGGAGAAGAAGAAGACGAAGAAAATGAATGGAAGAAGAAGAAATAGCAGAAGAGGAAGATTGAAGAAGGGGTGTAAATGGGGTACTCACGCCGGAGAAGTGGACCAGAAACACGGCAGGCGCGACAGAGGAAGGAAAGGGTAGAATAGATATTTTTGTTTTTTTTTAGAAAGCGTATATCCGACATGTCATCTGCCATATGGCATAGGATCAAAAGGCAATTAGACGAGTATTTTGATGCTAGGGAGGTGAATATGGTTGGTAAATATATCATTTGGTAAATTTATTTGTAAAATAAGGTATATGAACAATTTTTTCAATAAAATATTCGAAATATACTTATTTACGAGTGTTTGCGGACAGTATCTTTTGAGCCTACACCATGGTTTAAAATTTCGCCAAATTCAAGGATTTCGGAGTCACGAACAAAATTGAAATATTTTGATTAAAATAATTGAACAAAATAAATGACTGAAATTTAGTAAAGTTTCGGCATGTTTTGAATTGAAATTTTGGATATTTCACCAAAATATATATTTTTTTATATTTAAAGTATTTTAATATAGACTTAATTTTACCTAATTTTTTTCTTTTTTTTCTTCCTTTTTTTAATAAGTACAAAGTAATAACTTTTAAAATATAAATAATAAAGTTAGTCAATAAAAAGTGATATCTTCATTAAAATATATATTATTTA